>PVJI01002669.1:0-140347 GCA_004026765.1 Micronycteris hirsuta | reverse complement strand
TCCCTCCTCGTCACCCCCTCACTGTCCCTCCTCCAGTCACCCCTCACTGTCCCTCCTCCAGTCGTCCCTCACTGTCCCTCCTCCAGTCGTCCCTCACTGTCCCTCCTCCAGTCACCCCTCACTGTCCCTCCTCCAGTCGTCCCCTCACTGTCCCTCCTCCAGTCATCTCAGACCACAAGGCATGGGGCTGGTGACCAGGACATGAGCAGCGAGGCAGGCAGGGGAGTGCTGGGGGAGGAGGGCGGTCTCTCACCTTGATGCTCTCATTGATTCGATTCACTATCCAGTTGAAGAGGCGGCTATAGATGTTCTTGGCCAGAGCATCCCGCGCATACTGAGCCTACAAGGCAGGGCCGAGCCAGTTAGTGTGGCAGCTGCACAGCAGCCTCAGAATCAGCCCCTCCCCTAGGGCCCTTACCTGGGTGGCATTCAGTGCGGTGACCACCTTTTCTTTAGCGGTTTCCATGGTTCTTGAGCACAACGCTCTTTCTAGTTCCTCTGAATTCAAACCCGCAATTTCCCCGATCTCCCGAACGCCTGGGGTGACAGGCAACACAACACGGGCTGAGAGAGGGGCTTTCTCCCGGGGAGGGAGGGAGGGGTGGTGAGTGAAATTGCTGGGAGATTGGTGTCCCCGGGTCTTGCTGTAGAAGTCCCTGCAGCTAATTCAGAACATGGACCTGAAGAAGGTCTGGGGAGGAGGAGGAGGAGGAAAGGGAGATCTAGGAACTTTGTATCCCTTATCTATTTTAAGACTCTCCTGAAATAGGTGTGTCTCCATTCTGCAAAAATCAACTGGGACTCAGATAGGTCTCATAACCTACATCTGTCAAACTTCAAAACCTTGTTCCCATGGCCTTCCTGGGAGTTCTCAGTGAGTATGTCTGGGGTAGAACTCAGGAGCAGGCTGAGTGGAACTAAATCAGAGTGAAGGTAATTATGCTGGAGAGGGTGGAAGGACAGCAGGAGATTCAGGGAGCTGGGCGGGGCTTCGGCAGGAGGCTGCAGACCTCTCCCGTCAAGGACGCTGCTTGCTGGTATCCCATTGGCCTGGAACTCGTCTGACAGCTGCACATTCCCCAGCTTCAGCACCAGGGCCGTCACCTCGAGCGCCCACCGCATCTCGTCCTCAGAGAACCCAATCACAGTCATGGCGCTCTTAGGGAGGAAGCGGAAATCACTGAACTGTGGTGGCGGTCCAATGCCTCCCTTCCCAAAGCCAGAGCCTGGGCTCAGGGAGTGGTCTAAGGGCCCAAGCCTACCCCTCCCTGGGAACCCACCTGCATAGCCTTGAAGTTGCAGGCGTCATCCATGCCGTCCACTTGGGACACTTCCCCGTTCAGATAGGCATAGCCGCTCATATCCCGCTCAAGCTTCAGGGCCCCTGGAGGGCGGGCGTGCAGGGAGACAGTCAGTGTGCGGCTCTCAGGGCTGCCAGCCTTGCCCTAGGTCAGTTCATTCACTTATTCAAAGAATTTTTGTTTTAGTTTCTTCCCTTGCCTCCTTTGTTTTAGAATCATTAATTCCTATAATAGACTAAATTTTTAAGTGGTATTTAGGATTTAGGTGTTGGTAATTACTGGAGTTTTCTCCCAACTTTTATGAAGAAAAGCTTCATTTTACTGTAGATCCCCCCTCAGGGTTCTAAACAATGAAAACAAACAAACCGCCGCCCCCCCCCCCACTGCCCTGTCCCACAGGTGAGCACTACCTCACACCTGCCCCAGGCTTAACCCCTCCCCTTGTTGGCGCCTTATTTTTTTCACTGACAAAGTGGCAGGTTCTACTTCTGACCCCGACCCCTCTCCTCTTCTGGAAGGTTTTCCCTGGTGGGGCGGCCGAGCCGAGTGGCCCTCTGGTCTTCCCCTGTGGTGAGCCTCTGTCCCGGCTCCTACCACATGCGCTGGGTTTTGTTTTCTCTCTCCCTCCCCAGAGGGACAACCTGTGTGTGGGGACTATGTTTTTCATCTCCATATTCTCTATACGGGGCTGACTCACAGGAACTTTTTTCTTTTAAATAAGTGAATCAAGGGGATGGCCAAAGCTGTTTGCCTGAGATGGCAAGGAGCGGGTTACTGAAGGAGCTTTAGGTATATCAGTGATCTGTTATTCAAATGATCTGAGATTCAGCGAGTCTCTCTCAAACTAGAATTTAATGGCGGCTTCTCCCCAGACACAGTTTTGAAAGCGAAGCTTGCTGAAGAGGGACATCTGGACAGAGATAAGTCAGAAAGGCCCTGGGGAGGCCCTGCCCGGACCAACTTAAACCAGTGAGCGACAGGATCGGCCAGAACAAGACGCTAGTGCCTGTGATTCAGACACATGGAATACAACCAAGACCATTAAGCCGGGAGAGGATGAGACCTGTGGGTGGGGGCTGCTGAACCACAGAGATCTGCCAGAGGGAAAGAAGACATAGGCACAGACCCAGCACAGAATACCCAAAACCAAGAGACAGGTCCTCAGGGGCCAGACACCCACGGGGCTGACGGCTAGAGGGGGGCCTGGGAGGCAAACTCTGGCAGGGCCTTTAGCCTCAGCAGACCCCGTAGTGATGCCCGCCCTGGGCCACCTGGGCCAGCGGGGCACTCAGGCTGGGGTGGCTCTTCTCTGGGACAAGGCAGCATGCCCCACGCCTCCTGCTCCCATAGCCGTCGCACGGGCCTGTGGGCACGGATCGCACTAGTCGCAGGGTCTGTTCCCACGCCTGCCATCCCCAGGAGACTGTAAGTTCCTCAGGATCCACGTCTTACTCAGCTCTATATCCTTAGCGTTCAATCATAGCAAACGTTCACGAGATGTTTGATGAATGTATGAACAGAACCCACGTAGACCTAAGAAGAGGAACTCAAGGACAGGGTCCTGGGTGAGGCAGATGCAGACCCAGGACAACTTCAACTAAAGCTCATCAAAAGCTCTTGAACACTTGCAACATCCTGCTTCATTTCCTGTCGAACTATCAATAAAATCCCTTTCATTGAAGATAGAAAAGGAGGTAGGTGGAAATGAGCATTCCATTTTTTGAAGCCGGCTTGGGGAAGGAAGAACCAGGCAGGACAGGGGGATGTGAGCAGTGAAGAGGCAAGAAAGCTTAAGGAAGAGAGCACGGCGGTCCCAGGAGTGTCTCCCAACAGTGGCGGAGGAGATCCAGGTCAGGAACGCAGGGAGGGGAGTGCGAGGGGCTCGGGAAGGAGCCGCGAGGCCCCGGGGTGAGTGGCGGCTGGGGGTGTCTGGGGTGGGCACGTACGCAGCAGCTGTGCATCCGCTCCAGCCAGGAGCTGATAGAAGATGTGGAAGTTCCTTTCTCCTTTGAGCTGCTTCACCACTCGGGATTTCTCAAGCAGATCTGGCAGAGAATTAGAAAACAATGTCCTGAGGGTCTGGGCGATACCTGGGCTTCCCTCTAATTCTGCCCCCATCCCTGGTGTTCCTCGTGGTCGGGAAGCCTGGCGGGCTAACATGCCTCCGACCGGCAGCAGCGCATTAGCAGGAAGGGACACTGTGGGGCCGGCGGAAGCGAGAGCAGTAAGCAGAATGGCGAGATACCTACAGTTTGTGATGACGCCACCGAGGGGGGATCCCTTGAAGTCAAACTCAATGTCCATGTATTTTCCCTTCAGAGACCAGAGAGAGAGAGAGAGAGACTTTGTTTCTTCCTCTCACCACCCCCCTGTCCAGAGAGGGCCAGGGGCACCTTCCTGCCCCTCAGTCCTCCACACCCCCTCCTCCCAGCCTGGGGAGGCAGACGGTCACTCACAAATCGAGAGGAGTTGTTGTTGCGGATGGTCTTGGCATTGCCGAAAGCTGCAGAGGTGGGGAGAGGGGCAGTGAGGTGGCTGAGGGGACAAGAGGGACTCTAGAGAAGGAAAAGGAGGAAGGCCTTCCGGCCATTGTGCCAACTCAGATTTTCAGGCTGAATGAGAACAGCGGTTTTGGAACCATGGGGAAGAGGGTCTGGGGCTGAGTGACTGGGGGGTGACAGGGTGGGGGTACAGGGCGGAGCCCGGAATTCTCACCCTCCAGCACCGGGTTTGACTGAAGCAGTTGCTCCTTCACAGAGTTCACCTGCTGCCCTTGCCCACAGACGGCGGCCACGTAAGACATCACCAGCTTACTAGCCTCTGCGCAAGAGAAACCCTTATGTGGGTCCCCACGCTACCCTCCTTAGCTTCCTTCATGCCAGCACCTCAGACCCCTCAGAGTCAGAAAAACCAAGAGGGAATTTCGGGGGCGGGAGAGGGGCAGGACTGGGCATGGTTTGGAAAGAGAAAGGGGTAGTCCCAGTGGCAATTCCCCCAGCTGGGCGCCTCACCAGTCTTCCCGGCTCCACTCTCGCCGGTGATCAGGATGCACTGGTCTCGGTCCCGGACCCGCAGTGAGTGGTACGCCACATTTGCCAACGCATAGCTTGGGGGGAAGAAGTGGGTAATGACTAATGTGGGGCCAGTCCAAGAGACCATCTTTCTCTTGATCCCCAGCCTCCAAAGTCATCTACCCTCCATTCCGAGGCAAGTGACAGGCCTCGGAAGGCGCCTTCAGAGGGCTAGGGGAACGAGGGGCAGCTGGAGAGCCTCCTTCAGGAGAAAGGGTAGAGGAAATTAGGGGGTCTCATCAGCAGGAACACGCATCACCTTCCCTTGGTCCCTCTCTCTACTCACATATGGGGCTTCAGCTCATAGAAGGTATAGTCCCGGTATTTGTCAATGAACTCTGGGCCATAGATGGGCAGCTGTTGGTAGGGATTCACCGAAACCAACACGTTCCCGATGTAGGTCTGCAGCCAGGGAAGAAGGTGAAGGAGGTGAGGGGCTGGGGGAGTGGGAGCATGTGAGGTCCTTAGCCACACACCCACAGTCGGGGCAACCACAGCAACTCACATAAATCTCTTTGTTTTCATAGCGCAGCTGGAGGTTCTTGAGCAGAGACTCTTGCTCCAGGGGTTCCAGGAGCACAAGGTCCTCTACCCCTATGGAACCTTCCAGGGGAGTCATGTCCAGAGGGCCTACGGATCCTGGGAGTAAGGGGGGCAGGTTGCTGGTGTCTTCTCAGCTTCAGAGACAAGTAACTGAGAGGAGGAAGGCAGAAGGGCTGAGAGCCTCCCTCCCCTCCCACCCCAGGTCCAGCCCTAGAGAGACCCCAACCCAGAGAGGCCTCTGGACGAGCCCAGGACAGCTGTGGGAGGCTGCAGAAAACTTGACAGGAGGTGGGGGAACCCTCTGCTCCCTGGGTCGGGGTTGGTGGGAACAGGGCAGGTATGGGACAGGCCCTCCCTTATCTGGTGGCCTCTGACCACCAGGGCAAGGGAGGCACCATGGGCGGCAACTGGGGAAGCACAGTTGCACCTGCAGGAGAGAGGGTTGGGGAGGACAGGACGGCAGAGCTTTGTGCCACGGCCGGTCCTCGAACGCTGTCTCCCTCCTGCACTGATGCCCTGGCCAGGGCCTAGGCTCTCTGACCATTGTCCCCAGTCCTCCTCCTCATCCCCTTACCTCCCACAGTTCCTATTTCTGTCACCTGACCCACCCATGTCCATTTCAAAAGTTCTTCCAAAGGTCTCTCCCCACCTCTCCTTGCTACAGGAGAGTCATTTTTTAAATGGGGGCCAGAAGAGGTAATGAGTTTGAGGACAGAGGCAGGTGTTCCTCCGTGAAAGACTAAAGTACCCTGAAGAAAATAAAGTAAGCTTTGTTTCCCCAACAAGCAAGTAGCTGTCAGGACCTGTGGCTGTGCCTATTGTCCCTACGCTTCTGTCCCTATTTTTCTATTTCCAGCTTTTACACGAATTCCTATCACCTGGCCTACACTTCAGAGAGGTACATCCACCTTTTTAGCAGCTGATGGGAATAAGCACAGAGGAGCAGAGCTGGAGACACAGGGAGCCTCAGCCTACTTCCTGGGCCCACGCTGTGGGCACACGGCAGGTGTTGGCTAAGGAGAAAGCCCAGCCTCCTCAGCTTTCCCTGTGGGACTGACTGAGCAGGTGGGGTGGCCTGGTACAGGACAGAATTATTAGTACAATGGTCAATGCCACTCCCTACAGGAGTGAAGAGCCCTATCCTCCTCCTCTCCTGCGTGCTGACCTGCGTGGGGGAGGGGAAGGACGCAGGAAGGGAAGATGGAACAAGAAGAGAACGCAGGCTGCCTTCTCCCTTCACTCTGCTTTCCCCACGCTCCAGGAAAACAGAGCGCTTGTCACCTCCCGGAAGGACACAGCGAAGGGAGCGATAAGAACATGGGTAGCAGCAGTCTCGAGCAATCATGTGGTGATTCCCATAGGCCCGGTAGGGTTCTAAATACTATACACACATTCATTCATTCATTTGCTACTTACAATATCCCCATGAACTCAGTACTATTTTTATCTGATTTTCCAGGTTTTTTAAAAAAAAATTAAGTCGTTAAGTAACTTGGCAGGGAAGGGTGAAAAGCTGAAGCAGGGCTGGGAGAAGGCATCTTCTTTGCATTTGGATTTGAAGGTAGTGGAAATATGACTGGTTGGGGGCAGGGAAGGGATAAAGGAAGCAGCCCCTAGATGGGTGCTCCAAGAAGAAAAAGAACAGAGACAGGTCAAGACTAGACTCACCCAACACGGGAACTAGGGTGTAACTTCACTGTCCCTTGGAGGATGGTGGATGAAATCCCAATCTGGCAGGAAGGGGGCACAGGATGCCCAGTCCCAAGAGTGGAGAAGTGCCTCGGTTAACGGGAGCTGTCCATGGTGTTGGGAGACCAGGAAAGAGGCTGCCCTCCTTTTGCTTGCCAGTGTCCACTCTTCCTTCTGACCTTCCTCTGTGCTGCCTCCTCCAGCAAGGGCTCCGTGTCAGTCAGACCAGAAGCCAGAGCCGGCTGCTCAGCACAAAGTCCGAGGCTGTTCCTGCTGCGGGTGTGGCTCACTTAACCCTTCACAGGCCTGAGCACTGGAGGGAGACGGTCACAGTGCCTCCGGTAGGAAAGGGCACCTGGCTGGCCTTGGCTGAGCAGCACGTAGACATCTTGTGCCATTGTCCCCAAAATTTGGAAACGAGAGCAGGAGTGGAACTTAGAGCCAAGGACAAGCGTTTCCAAAAAGTCAAAATTTTCCCAAGGAGGACGGTAGGCTTGGTTGGGTGTCTCCCTAACAAAGCATAAGCACCTCCCTCAAATCCACCCTTCCTGTCTCACTGAAAGTCGGGAATGTCAATGACATTACTTAGGGAACTAAGCAGACAAAAATCTCCAAATTCCTTTATACACACCCCACCATGAAGCAAACCCCATTACACAGATATAAAAACTAAAGCTAACACCTGACATTTGTACAGACATCAGGTTCACTGATGCCCACCTGCATCATCACATTGAATCACACCACCCTGGGAGGCAGGCAGTACAGACACTCCATTGACAAAGAAAATTAGAGGCGAACACGGAGGCTCAGAGAGGTTACACAACGTGCCCGTAGTTCCAGACAGAACCAGGAACAGAACGCTGTTCCCGACTCTAAGTCAGGTTCCAGGCCAAGTTCTGGTATTTCTAATTTAATCCTTCTGTGCTAGGATACCGAGTAAGACCCTGAGGCAATGTTTCCTGGGCATTTGCCCAGCTGGAAATATCTGCCTCCAATAGATAAGCTTATCAAATCCAATTTTCCAGGATACCCCCTCACTCACACAGGAAAATTCCTGAATAGCAGGTTCCCTCTGCCCACCATTCTCCTTCCTGGGAGGCATGCACAAGGAGCAATTAGGTTATTACAGACACTTAGCTGAAGACAGAGACTTGATTCTCCAACTTGCAGTCACAGCTGCTTGGTTCAAGGTCCAAACACTATTGCTTTGCAGAAGCACTCTGCCTAAGTCTGGCCCATCAGCAGTTCCATTATCAACCTGCCCTTTCATAATTTATTGGTTTTATATATATATATATGGACAGGGGGAAAGGTAGAGCAGTATCACAGTGTCAGAGGTAAAAATGACTGTAGATCCTCTCCGTTACAGTGGAGGAAACAGAAGAGCAGACCTACGGTGAGAAAGCGCTCGCCCAGGATTACACTGCAAATCTGGCCGAGGTGGGGCCAGCACCCAGGCCTCCTGTTTTCCAAGCCAGGAATTTGCAGCCACCTAAAACTGGGATTTATCTGTGTGCCCACCTATTCACTCATTTACTGAGTGCCTACCATGGGCTCACAAGAGAAGTGACCTTTTTTTTAAAATTCTCACTCAAGGACATTTTTTCATTTTTTAGAGAGAAGGGAGAGAAACATTGATCAGTTCTTTCCTGTACATGCCTGGACCAGGGATTGAACATGCAACCTAGGTATGTGCCCTGACCGGAAATCAAACCCCCAACCTTTTGGTTAAGGGACAACGCTCCAACCGAGCTACACTGCCAGGGCGGGAAGTGACTTCAAAACGAGAGGGCAACCTTGGGCTTAGGAATAAGCTAGGGTGTCCGTCCTGGTTTGTCCAGGACCTGAGTTCTCCAGACATGGAAATCTGAGTGCTAAAACTAGGAAAGTTCTAGGCAAACTGGGACAAATGAGTCACTCTAATTAACAAGGTATAAAATGTACCTCCAAGTCAGCTAGGGTTTTAAGGTCTGTCAAGGCACTCCTGAGGTGAAGGGGACGTATGGGGGGCTGTGCTCTCCTGTTTCCCAGACAACACCACAAGCAAGTGGAGCTTACTGGTCTTCATCGGATTCCAAAATCACCTTCCTTTCCCCCCAGTGAAAATTTCTAGTCTGTGCAAGGGGCAAGAGGGAATTACTGGGGGTGATGGAAATGCTCTATATCATGATAGTGCAGATGGTTACACAACTATTTCCACTAGCCAGAACTCAGCAAAAGTTAAAACTGGTGAATTTTATTCTATATAAGTTATACTTCAGTAGAGCTGGCAAAAAAAAAGAAACTTCTAATTCCTTTAGTGCTGATTTCTGATAGTGTGGAGGCCAGCAATCTGATCAAACCAGCCTACGTTTACTAGTCCTCCTGGGGATATTCACTTTTTAAAAGATGTTACACAATAAAAACAGTTTTCAGATATGGTGAATTCATTTGGTGGTAGAGGGTCCTCTTGTCTCTCACAGATTACCTGGTGTCAATCAGTAACATTGATCAAGTACTCACGATGTGTCCAACGACACCGTAGGTGCTTTCCGTTCTTGCCATTCAAAGGGAGGTCCACAGACCAGCAGCATCTGAATCACCTGGAAGCTTATTAGAAATGCAGAATCTTGGACCCTAACCCAGACTTACTGAATCAGAAGTCTGCATTTTAACAGCTCCCCAGATATTTCCGACGCATGTTAAAGTGTGAGAAGAATTGGTTTAAACAACTTATCTTTTTTAAAAATCCTCCCTAAAACCCTATGATGTAGCACACCTGGCAGTTATGCTTTAAGTTTGTATTAATTCAGCTGTTAATGATCACCTCTGTCTCTTATTTACCTAGTATAGCTATAGAGGCAAAGGGAAACAGATGCCATTAGTGTGCATTAATCTACATACATTTACATATGGTCTGCACCGTTTTCTTTCTCTTTCATCATCTTTGAAAAATGGACAATGAATCTGCATGTAACCTAAATAACTATGAAAGGAGGAGACAGGTACAGAATTAATGCAAATACTGTAGCAGATTTCCAGAGAAGGAAAAAAATGGCAAAACATGAAAAACAGAAGGTACCAGACTCCTACTACAGAAGCTGGGCCGAGACATAACTGAAGGTTTTGTTCCATGCCCCTAATGACCACTACAGTGTGGCGGATTTCGTGAGATGGACTCACGCGTCAGGGTACGAAACCCCTGCGTCACTACGGCACTGCTCCCTCCTCCACCCTACAGTTTTGGGCGGGCGTTTCACAGCTGGATCCACGACTCTTCCCCTCACCCCAGCACAGAAATAAAACAAACGCTTTCTATCATTAATAAGATATTAAAGAACTAAAGTACAGAGTGGCTCCCCGGACCAGGAGTAACCTCTACATCGTTTTCTATGAGACGACACAATGGTACAGCCTGCTGCCTCTGTAAAGATACCTTGTTATCTTTACAGTTGGTTAGAGGGCCGTCCTGACACACCAGGGCTTCGGGCTCAGTCCCTGGTCAGGGCGTGTACAAGAAGCAACCAATGAATGCATACATGAGTGGATCAACAAATCAATCAATCAATCAATCAATCAATCTCTGTCTCTCAAGTAAATTAAAAAAAAAAAGATGAAAAAAAACAACCCTCAGAGATCTGGCACGTTGGGAAACCACCCAGTGCGGGGCTGGAAGGGCGTGAGACCGACCCGGCGTGGGCAGCATGGGCAGGGAAGGCAGACGGCACGCAAGCTGCTCACTGAAAAGGTAAAAGTGAGGTGCTAAGCACTGATTACCTGTAAACAAGAAATCCAAACAAGAAAAGTGCATGTTTATTAAGAGAAACTACTATATAGTCTATAAACTTTATTAAAATTGGGATTACTTACAAACTTGTACAATAGAAATGAAAAAATATGAGACATTGATATTTTTACTTACAGAAAAGAGTAAAAATGAGACCAAGGGCAAAGAGCCATCCCTGATCATTGTTTCTTTCAAACATTCAAGAACATTTATTTTAAATATAAATGAAAATCTTTTTTTAAAATATTTTTAAATAAACACTAAGGCATTACCCACAAGCTAAATTCCTTACCAGTAATTCCTTACCCCTGCTATTTCACCACCATGGGAAACTGTGGCAATTGCAGGCTGTAAGAGTGCTAATACATTATAAGTTTTTTGCTATGTTAACATGATAAAAATGTCACCCACATCCTAGGAAAGTTCAGAGACGGTGATTTCACCATTTTCAAGTTATTGTCAAGAGCGTGAAGGAATTTGGGAAACTGTGCACACACCAAAAAGGGAGCGCTCACATCAGACACCAGGAAGAATAGTTGTTGAATAGTTTGGCTGACAGAGAAGAAGCATTTATGAACTTTAAAGTCATTATAAAATTCACTTTTTAAGCCACTTGCTTTTAATAAAAGTGTACAGATCACAAAGAAAGGGTGTGAAGAGGAAGGTGACACACGTGAGTTGGGGTGTGGGGACCCAACGCCCCACACTTAGGGAGGCTGTGTGCCATTCCCATCCTCACGAAAGCTGTGCGCTGACATTCGCGCAAACTTGCGCAGTTTATTCCCAGCAGGCTCTGGCTCCCGTCACGTAAGGCACCGAACACCCTCAGAATCCAACTCAATAGTAACTGAATCTGTAAGCTAAGTTAGCAAGAGATACCACTGGGTCACAATTGCATAGGTTTCCCTAAGAAAATAATTTCTGCCACATCAACACAGAAGCAAAAGGTTTTAGGTGCATTTGCCTCATACAATGGCTATTTTTATGTTCATTACTTGGTTCCAGTGCCTATGTAACAGGAAGGCACAACAGATCTGTCAAATTGTCCTCTCCTTGGTTCAGATAAAATTCTTGGCATTTCAATATAGGTTATTATCTCATATGTCATACCAAAGGAATACAAGAAGGACATTTAATTTCCTTTCCTCCTACTTCAACTTTCACTACTCAATTCAGAGAAAAGTTATGAGTACACAGCTAGGAACCATTTTTACTCAGTTATCCATCTGAACCCACCCCCTTCTTTTGGAACAACAAAAAGATTGAGGGCAATTGCATAATCCAGTCCCAAGCCTTTTGTCAGGACCTGGAGGGACTATCTGGCCTACTTGGGTCCTTTCATTCCTCAAATCCCGTCGTACGTGCCCAGTGGAGATTAGACGGGAGGGAACACACTTAATGAAGAGAGGGCTAGGCCCTGCATGGGATGTGTTAGCACAAAATGCGACACTGGAACTCTAACGGGACTATTACAAGCAAAATCTCCTTATACTACACATAAAAATCATGAACTTGGGGGCAGAAATAAACCAGTTTGGGTGACATGAAGTGGCTGATGGAAATTCTTGTCAGAAAATGTCAAAGTTGCTAAGCTGTCCTTATTTTTGGTCATTGGTCTCATGAAAGCCATCTGAGTGGGAAAGTGAAGGGGAAATGTTTTGGGCCAGTCGGCTCTTGTGTTCCCATTAATGAGAGACATGCCCTACACGACTCGGTCGGGCTCACTAGAGGCAATAGATTTCCGATGCCGACGAGTCCCTAGGCCCTTGGGCCAATTGACAGCTTCATATTTGCAGAGTAAGATGCTGACATAGCAGCAGACGCAGCTCCATGTCCAGCTCACTCCATAGTTATCCCTTCAATAGCTCCTGATGAGATCAGTCTGAGAGATGAGACTGCTGAAATTGCAAAAGCTGTAACTGCCGGAGAAAATTAAACGGGGGCTTCAAGTAGTGACTGAGCCAGCAGACTAAGTGGCCAAGAGGGAGACAAGAGCAGCTTCTAAAGGTTTACCAGGTTAGGCAGTCTCTGAGCACACAGAGCCTCTGAAGCATCCGGGGCAGAGCCACACGGGCAGGCAGGGCAAGGTAGCACGGCACACCGGATACGCTGGCCTTCACTGTCTGAGAGCAGCCCTCAGGCTTCGGGACCCACGGTCATCTCCACTGCCTACAGCTCAGGCTCCAGCTTCCAGGCAGGAAGTAATGAACTGAGTTTGATTTTACTCACCCCAAACTCAAATGCAGTGAAAAAAACTGGTCTTGAGACAGCAACTTTATTTCACAAGGAATTTACTAAACAGAAAAAGAGAAAAATCTTTCCCTAACTCATAATGCTTTCTCACTGAAAGACAGACATGAGTCAGGAAAAATCCCCCTGGGGGCAAGCTACTGCCCTCCCTAAGCAGCTGTTTGGGGGAGGCACCGAGGTCTCCGGGGAATCTGAGACTACTTGTAGGGCTGCATGACCTTTTCAAATCAGCCTGTGCTCAGATACCCTAGGTCTCAGTGTTTGTAAGTGAGGACAAACATAGTATATTCCAACGGCCTTAACAGCTCTTTGCACAGGGATTAACACTTTACCATGTACATAACTCACAAAGGAAGAAAGGTTTCCCAGTATAAAGCTCCCTTACTCTGCAACTTTAACCCATAGCTAGCAGCTGCCTAAAAACTGCTTATTTTTCACTTTCCACTATACGTCTACTTGCTGCCAATTGAGGTAGTTGTCACTTTAGGACAGTTTAAAGCTACGGGAAGCACTGTTGGAAATAATCAACTGGCCACATGCTGGAAGTCAGTAATGGAGCCCAGGGCCTTTCAAAACTATCTGCTAAATGGCTGGTCTGAAGAAGTCATTAAGACTTTTTAAAAGTCGCCTCTGATCATGGTGATCCAGCAAGCCTAATGCTGTGCTCTTTCCATCAGTGTCTATCTTCCCAGGCAGAGTAATTACAGCTTTTTTCAAGGTATAAGGGTGAAGATCACAAAAAAGACCAGCTAATGACATAGACTTGGAAATCTGCTCCCTCATAAATGGCATTGCTGGTTTACAAGGGTAGTTTTCCAATGGCAAAAGAATCTGAAAGTAATGCCACTGTAATAAAAGGTAGCATGAATCTCTGGTCAGAAGTGGAATTGCAAACAAGTATAACAAACTCATGGAAAAGTGTGTCTAACCCTGGTGGCTCCATGAGCACCCAGAGGCACGAAGACGCCCTGGAGATCTGCTTCCTGGCAATGCAAACTGTGGCAGCTGCATAGCTACAGCTTGTGTGTTGTATCAAGAAACTTCAGTTTCAGAGCTTACAAAATTAGCCAGATTTCCTGGGGGAAGGGTATGGATGGTAAGGAAAAACAGAAAGGAATAGGAAGAATGGGCAGACAGAAGAAGCAAAGGAAAAGGAGATAGTTTCCTGCTTCCACAGCAGCTCAAAGACGCGTGACTCACTGACAGGAAAAATGGAGAACCTGTAAAACCACTTAAATTCCCTAAATAAGATCACTTCTAAATGGCAGGAATAATGCTAAAAACCAAGGGGAAGAGAATATGGGAAATGAAAGAAACTCTGAATTGTACATAACTTCACAGGTATGGAAACAGACCCTTTTTGAAAAGGCAAAGGGAGCTAGGAGGCATGGGAAGGGAAAAATGCAAATTTGTTTTAAGACGGAATTGAAAGTCGACTATAATAAAAATCCCAATGGGCCTCCCCTACAGAAGAGCCCACAGGCATGTTCCTGAAGGCAAGCAGGACTCAGAATATCACACATAGGAGAACTAATTCAAAGCTCAACAGAACACTTCTGGGGCTCTGATGGGGAATCTACATTAATAAGCAGGTAGCGGCCCATGGGGCTCGTCACTCTGGAGCATCTGCTGGTTCTAGAACATGAGTTCCCTACATTTTAAGAAACTGAAATTATATATGTATTTTTGTTTAAAAGATAAGACAAGGAAATAAAAATCCATTTTTCTCTTAAAACAAGGATTATTCTGAAACAAAACCAGAAGTGGAGGGGCTCAGATTTGTGGATTTCTCCGTGGAAGATAAGCCCAAGTGACAGTTCTCAGCTCTGAGTGCCAGGCACAGTGGCAGAAACGCCATGGCTGAATCAGCTTTCAGACAGGAGACAGATGCTGTTCTAGCTGTGCCCATCCAGTTCCTTTGGAAACATAAAAGGTGAGCTGATAGCTTAACCAATGGGAAGCATTCACTGCTTTATCCACTCTCCTTCCTCAGGGGTTCCACAGAGACCACCAAGATCACTCTCAGAGGGAGGCCTGCTCAGGTTTCAGTGAGAGAGTGTTTGCATGACCTCACGTTGTTTCAAAGGGTTGAGAAGCAACTGCACAAGAACACACGCCACATGCGCCTTTGAGGCACCAAGCCAGTCCGTGTGCAAATAACTGAGCCCTACCTAACTCAAAAAGCTGTTCTGCATGATAGTGTGGTGCCGAGAACCTGAGTCCCCCTCCTCGGAGGACGTTTCTTCATCGACTTCATCCTGGGCAATGATGCTCCCTAATCCGTACTCCTGCTCATGAACAGAAACCTCATTCGGTGTGAGGTGAAAAGAGCCCTCCACGAAGTCAGCAAATCTGGAAAAGAGGAGAGAGAAGGTTTCATTAGAAACTTTCTGTCCTTTCTGGTTTTGTTTCAAAATAAGAATAAATTGAAACCCTTGATATGCTCAAATTATACTGAGTCTAGACAAACTTCCTGTCCTTCCTCTGGCAGCCAAGTAGACTAAAGCAAGAAACGAGGAGACAAGGAAAGCTGGGGTCATAGGCCAACTTCCCCTGAAACTCCATCCTGCTTAATAAGCAGCATTCTGTCCTTTTTAGTTATGGAAGTGCCCAGGTTCCCTTAGTCATCTGTAATCCTGATAAGAAAAGATTAAGGGTCATCACACATTTGTTCATGTTTATGGTCCTATAAACTTTATGCCATCACGATTCCAAATTAAAGCTTCATATACCCATTGGTAGAGTTGCTCCCAAATGAAAAGGAAAAAAAAACCTCCCGCCCCTCTCCCCTGCAAACAAAGAGAAAAAACACCCCTCAAAGAGCAATGCAATTACTATCAGAGGGAAGTCCTGATATGGTACCAGAGTCTTCTCATCTCAATGCTACAATCAAAGCCAGAGAACATGGTTCCTTGAGGAACCAAAAGACAGACTACTATTTAACATATGACAATATACAAACCCTCCTCATGACCACCCATACATGAACAGGAAAATAAAACCACAAATACAGAATGATTACCTAGAAGTATGATCTTTGTGAAAACTCAAGGTCACAATTGCCCTGACAAATGCTCGGCATATCTGGCTAAGAGTTTACCTCTTTGGAGACTGGATTCGAGAAACAGTCTTCCAAGCAGAGCAGTCTGGACTGTTACAATATTCTCGAAGCTCCTCTAAAGCCTTTCGGGTCTCCACCTCTCCTTGGATCCGATACTCTTCTTCTGTCAGGAGACGAGGGGGGGCAATCTTTTCTGTTGCCTTATACATCTTTCTGTGCTCACCAAAATAACACCATGAATCATTAATCAGCAATCTACATGCACCCTTAGCTCTAGCTCCCTTCAGCAGGCCAAGCACACGGCAGAAAGCCTGAACTTTTAAGTCACAGCTCCCACCTTTCTGCCAGACACCTTTAGTCACAATGCACTCTTGACATGTCAGACTCTGCGTTACCAGTCAGGATAGTCAGTATTATTCATTATTATAAATAAATTCACGTATTTTCCAATAAACGATAAAGTATTTATTTTCCAAAAACGGGGAAAGTAAGCGAAAAATGATGGTGTAAGATTGTGGCCTGGAAACTTGGTTCCCCAAACTGAAGGAATCGCCATGACTCTCTGTAACAGAACCACCGCTGACAGCCTCAGGTCATTCCGTACTCACCATGCGGGGTGAGAACACGCTCGGACTCCCAGAGCAATCTGTGAGCCAATGTGAAATAATCTGAAACCTGGTGACCTGAGACATTTGATAGAATAGTAATATCTTTTGCACCACCTAGTGGTAGTAGGAACACATGACGCCTTCCCGGATGCTTTTATTTTATATAAGATGACTATAAATGATAAAAATGCCTATAAAGAGTCTAAAGAAAGAGACTGACGAAGAACAAAAACAGAAGCAACAATACAATAAACGTCCATCAGAAAACAGGCTTTGAGGTCAACACCTTTGTACCCTCTTGCTGCAACTGCATCGCACACTGCACATTGTAATAGTTACTTTGCCTTTCAGTCACCTGTAGGTGATGTACAGCCACCGAAGAGGATACTCCACGTTCTTGGTACACAGTGCAATGATGACAATGGCAAGGGCAATGTGTGGGATCTGGATACCCAAGTACATGAAACACAGGCCAATCAGCTGCAAGGTCCAGGTCAGCAGGTTGATGCTTCGCTCATTCTCCAAGGGTCCATACTTGTAACAGACGGCAAAACTCATGAACCCAACTGCGACGACATAGCCTACGAGAGGAGTTATCAGAAGACATTCTTTTTCATCTGTAATTAGTAAAATGATGTGTGTGGGGAGCAACAGCAAATTCACTACATAGCTACAGGAGACTGTTCTGTGTGGCGTGGGCCCAGTTCCCACTCGGAAAGGCCAGTGGAAAGCGACACAGGACCCACGCCCACAGATAGGTTCTCCCGTGGGAATCAGGCTTGCATTGTACCTAGGCCGCTCTGAGACTTGCTTTTTGCTAAAACTCCCTCACCCTGAATTGAAGCAGCAAACGTTTACTGCATCTCAAAAGTAACTTCCTAAAATCCATGCTAAAGCTTCCAAGGATGTTACCAGTTCAACCACTTTTCCCTTTACATTTACAAATATCCTTCTTTTTTGATGTAATTAGCAACATCCTCTCCTTTGTTATCTGTAAAAGGTAACCACCTAATGTGAACCTGTGCATAGTAAATGAAGACCATCCTAGATGTAATGTACCCAGAAAGACAATAAAAGCCCGTCCAGGCAGGGGTCGCAGGCCCTCTCTCACTAAGAGAGTGGCCATGCCTTCCCTTTTCCTCCACTGGACTTGGTAGTCAGTGTGAATTTGTCTCGTGTCTCAGCCATAACGCCACGGACACTGCAGGCCAGTGTCTGCACCATACAGCACCGATTAAACCAGGAAAATGGACAAGATCTTTATTCAATTATTCATACTTTTTCATTACTCAGATATATTTACCTCTTTAAGTTCTATCTTTCCTTGTTCCAAATTTACTTGGTTCAAATGGACCACTGCTACACATTGAACAACTCTAGTAGAAGGGTCTGTTTAAAAAACCCAACATATCAAATCCAGGTTAATCACTTCTCAAAGGGTAGATTAAGGGCTATTATCTGTACAAAGGATTCTTGCTTTATACATCAGATTCACCAGTTACTTCTTAATGTAATTGTATTTAAAATATGAATAAAGTCAATTTATAGGTTTTCAGAAAGATGTCTATCGTGTAAAGAAAGGTGTACTAGTCAACAAGTTCCAGTCTTCTGAGCAGAGTAATTTTAATTGAAGAGAAGCTAATAACTAGAGGTGTTAGAAGTGAAGAACTATGATTCTTAGAAGTTAATACAATGGCATGGACTTTAAACTCCTAAAAGTTAATTTCATGATCAAATTAACTAACATAGCCTATAAATATATAAAAAAGAAAGCAAAACTGACAACACTTACTTAAGAGATACTGCCAGTAAAACCTCCAGATATCTTGCAAGTTTTTAAAAACTAGTTGAATGAGGTACAGCGAGAAGGACCAGCCTCCCACCAGGATGATGTAAATGGGACTTTTCTAAGAGTAGAAGCGAAAGCAACAAGTTACAAAAGGCTTTCCATACATAAAAGCAAAATGGAACTACAGTTAAAGAAAAAAACTACTGAAAAACATCTCTTACAAAGATTTCCTTTATATTTAAAATGTACAGTCTACAAAGAATACTGGGAAAATGAGATGCTCAATAACTTAGAAGCCTGACTATGTAATAAGCAAAGAGGAAGGAGACTTTAATCCCCCACTGAGCAAAGAATTTTAAATAAAAAGGGAGAGTTTGTATGTAATCAGGCTCCAAGTTTCCTCACAGAAAGTACATTTCTGAATCAAGAAAGAAGAGGACATTGACTTAGCCATCAATGCAAATTTTCAGCGCTCAGATTACCCAAGAAAACCCACACTTCAACTATCCAAGCTCATCTTAACCACATGAATATTCTGCTGCTTACCTTGGGTATAAACTTGGACAGGATGAAAATGACGATGAGCAGAGAGGCCACAACTCCCACACTCACCCCCGTGGAATAGTAGAAGGCCTGGCTTCTGCAGAGAGAAAATGTATTACATGACTATGTGTGTATTCTTCATACCTGGCATTGTTCCAACTAGGACAACTGTCCCAGCCAAAAGATAGAAAAAAGGTACAAGATTAGAGCAGTTTTTTGCCCAAAACTTGAGGTCAGAAAACTGAAGAGAATGGAACAATATAGTTGCTGCCAGATTATGAGGATTAGTATCAAGGAGGCCCCCTCAAGTGTATCCCAATTATAAGACTCTGCTTAGTCTCCCATTCCTGTCCCAGCTCTCCCAATCCAAATTTTAGTAAGAATCTTTCTTCTGAGGAACTATACAGCTTCTCTGGGGAGAAGAAAGGAACAAATCCATTGTCCCTTGAGGAAACTGGAACAGAACTGATTACCCAGAAGGATAAACCAAACACAGGGCCTAGAACAGAGAGTTCTTTACTCTTACCCAGGCCCTTTCTATCAGTCACTCCTCCCCTGGCGACTTTCTCGCAGGATCCCCAAAAGAAGGAACAACTCCCACCAACCTCACTCCAGTCCAACAATTGTTAATCTGTCATTCACTATTCCACAAGTATTCTTTTTACTCGTGTACAGAGTTAATGTTGATTCTACCTTTGTTCAATGTTTGTTTAGTTATCTATATGTTTTCTTTATATTTGCACACATCAGTTTCACCTTGTTTAGCAGATAGGTTCCTAAAGGCAGGAAATGAGTAAGTGGTCAGTGCTTGTTGCTTCCCCTCTGAATGGCATGAAATGTATCAACACACAGCCCAGTAAAAATAAGGGCGTGGCCCTGGCCAGGTAGCACAGTTGGTTAAGAGCATCATCTCAATAAGTCAAGGTTGCAGGTGCGATCCCCAATCAGGGGATATACAAGAAGCAACCAATGAATGCATGAGTAAGCGCGACAACAAATTGATGTCTCTCTCTCTCCTCTCTTTAAAATCAATAAATAAAAATTTAAAAATAAAAGAAGGGCTTAACACATTTTTTTTTTCTAATGGTGGAAAGAGTGATTGATGTAGTGGCTAATCTCATCACAAAATGGGTCAACCTAATAAGGGGATTTCATTACTGCCAATCTTCTTCAGTACAAGAAAAAAAAACCCCAAAAATCATAACACATATACTAAAATATTTTTAAAAATTATCCAAGCAGCCCTGGCTGGTGTAGCTCAGTGGATTGAGCACGGGCTGGGAACCAGGCGATCCCGGTTCGATTCCCAGTCAGGGCACATGCCTGGGTTGCGGGCCAGGTCCCCAGTGAGGACCATGTGAGAGGCAACCATACATTGCTGTTTCTCTCCCTCTCTGTCTCCCTCCCTTCCCCTCTCTCTAAAAATAAATAAATAAAATCTTAAAAAAAAAAAAAAAAATTATCCAAGCAGGCAATAGCCTAGCCATAAAGGTCCTGGAAAAGGCAATGTCAGCACTTAAAGATTTTATGGTAAAAATCAGGCAGGGTGGGTCTGAGCCTTGTCGTTCGCACTCTAGTCTTAGAACTTACCTGCTCAGCAAGTCTCCACAAAAAAATAACATAAGTCCAAGGAGGAAAACGAGAAAGAGTTTGGGGTCAAATCCTGAAATAAATAGAGACTTCTGCTTAATAGGGGAACCAAACAGTTTAAAGCATTACATTAGTCCTCCCTCGTCTGTGGGGTACACGTTCCACAGCCCCCAGTGGGTGCCTGAAACAGTGAACAGCAATGAGCCTGACATATACTGTATTTTCTTACATGACAAAGTTTAATCTAAAAATAGGCACTGTAACCCTGGCTGGTGTGGCTCAGTGGATTGAGTGCCGGCCTGCGAACCAAAGGGTTGCTGGTTCGATCCCCAGTCAGGGCATTATGCCTGGGTTGCAGGCCAAGTCCCCAGTGCGGGGCAGGGGGAGGGGAGTGTGAGAGGCAACCACGCACTGATGTTTCTCTCCCTCTCTTTCTCTCTCCCTTTCTCTAAAAATAAATAAATAAAATCTTCTTAAAAATAGGCACAATAAGAGATTAACAACAATAATTAATAATTAAATAGAATAATTATAACAACAGACTGTATTAAAAGTTACTACTTAAGTGAATGTGGTCATTCGTTTCAGGGATCCCTGGCTGAAGTCTTCATACAGGTTCGATATTTTCTGGAGCTACACACTTCCATCGATAGAAACGTGTTTCCTGTTCGGGTCTTCTACCCACAAATTTAACGCCTTCTCATCTTAACTAAGCACTTGACATGCTCTGTGGCTGTAACTTCGCGGTCTGAGGCGTGACAGCAGAACCAGCACGGAATTCTTCTTCCTTCTTCACAATTTCATGGACAGAAGATTCATTCTCATCATTTTCCTAAGCAACCTCAGCATGCAATTTTTTTCCCTTAAGTCAATAACTTTCACCTTTCCACTTAAAGGAAGTGCTTTACAGCTTCCTGGGGCATATCACAATCATCCGCATCACTACTCTTGTGCTTTGGGGCCATTACTAAGTAAGCAAAGGGTGACTCGAGCGCAAGCACTGCCATCAGGGACAGTCTGCTGTGACAATCGACCTGCTAACCCAGCTCGCTGCTGAGTAACAGACAGGAGGGTAGGGCATACAGCGTGGGTACACTGGGCAAAGGGGTGATCTGTGTCCAGATGGGATGGGGTGAGACTTAATCATGCTACCCAGAACAGTGCACAATTTAGAATTTATGAATTGTTTATTGAATATTTTTATTTCTGAAATTTCCCATTTAATATTTTCAATGGAGGTTGACCGCAGGTAACTGAAACCACAGAAAGTGAAACCATGGATGAGGGGGAATTACTGTATAGAATAAGTGGCGATGTTAGTATTATTTTATTAGCTGACCAATAATGCCAACATTATTACCAAAACACATTGGTAATTAATGCCAACATTAATACCAAAACAGCATTATAAATTCCACACAAAGCCTGGGCACCCTTCCAAAGAGAAAGTGTGATTAGGTCTCTGTCTACCTGAACTTTCCTGAAGCTCTATTTTTATTTTGGCTGCCTATACCAAGGCTAAAAGAAACCAAGCTCTGCTTTGCACAGAACCAGGCACAGGGCCCTCAGCACTTCATGCTATCGCCCACAAGGGGTCTCTACCACTCTGGCTTTCAAGCCTCAGGTCACTCACAGGCTGGGATTTAAAGCACTTGCCTAGAACTTTTGGGTCAGGGCCCTCTGTTCTCTTAACTGGCTGCTTTTCTTGCCCAACACCACCACTTACTTCCCTTCGCTACACAGCCACTGTGCTGGAAAAGCCTGCGCTCAAACACATCTCACCCAGGACAGGGAGCCCGAGCAGACAGCCCTCGGTGCCGTAACAGACACCCCCACAGCTTTCATATTCAAGAGCTCTGAGTCTTGGGGAGGTCCACAAACAGAACGGGAGCAAGAAGGATCAGCAAATGGAAAGGAATACCAGAAAAAAGAAAAAACCCGACCAGGCCAATCCTACACAACCAAAGAACTGTGGAACTCTAGCACAATTAGAAGGGCACAAAACATTTTGTAGCAAAACCCGGGAACATTTCTACTACTCACAACAAACCAGGACCCCGGCGGTAAAAAAGCAGAGGTAAGTCAGAGAGAATTCAAGAGGATAATGATCTGCCTACTCTGTGAAACTTTCTCAGACATTTAGAGAAGGGAAAACTCCCAGTTCCACTGAATAAACCTTAAATTGCAGTGATCTTCATATTTATCATTGCACAAATACTTTTGACCTGTGAAATATTAATATTCAGTTCTACCTTTCTTCAGTTTTTATTGTTGAACCATTCATGTCTTCAAACATAGACCTGTACATTTCAAGACATTGATCCTGGTCTAGGGAGGCAGGGCACATCTCTCAGGGGGATGGTACATCTCTCTGGGGGATGGGCACATGCCCCAGAGGGCAGGAAGACATCTCTCTTACTCTAAACAGTACTAGGAACAGTAGGTCAGTGACACTGGAAGTATTAGCAGTGCATGTCTTCCCTATTCTAGGTAAGGAGGTACTCAGAATGATCTAAAAGTGAAGTCTCAATTCTAGGCCTGAAGGGTTGAATGTGGGGTGGAGTCCCTCTAAACTGTTTGGAGCAGTGGCGAACTCAGTTTATAATCAGAACCAAAATGGAACTATCTTGGGCTGACTTCTCTGTCTCACTAATTATACCCTCCAGTGTTCAGTCCCTTCTCATCACAGACTCCACCAGCAAAACATAGGTAAGACTTACTGCGGGTCACGGAGACACTGTACTCGGTGTCTTGCTCTATAATCTCAACTTTGAGGCAGGTTTTGGTGCTGTAGAGACCCACGTTAACGTAGGTGTCATTCAACTTCTCTTTGAGAAAGGAGGAAAAAAAGTTCCAGATACTGAACTGCTCTAGCTCCTTCAGTTTCTCCTCATTCTCCACCTGGGTGACTCGTACCGCTTTGGAACTATTCACCCGGATCTGTAACACAAATAATATCAAGGTGAGTTTTTCACAAATACAACAACAACAAAAATTTAGAGTAAATATCTAAATCGGAAATGGCACTAGTTATCCAGGCTTGTGAGAAAAACACAAGAGATGCAGCAGCTAAAACACTGCACATGGCACAGAGAGGCAGCTGTTAGAATGTCTTGTTAACAGGATCTGAATCTGCCATTAGGCCAGAACGCAGGGAGGAAAAAGACTTCCACAATACAGCCATTTACAAGAGATCATACAAAGCGAGGGTCTAGAACATGAGGAAAACTGCCAGGCGGAAACAGCCTTGAAAATGTCCCCATAACGACAGGCTGAGAAGTTTAATCCTTTGTCACAAATCACTGATTACAGTAAATGTTGGTTAGAATTTACCCCAGATGGAATATGATCTTTATATCAGACAATAAAAAAAAAGAGAATTAAAAAAAAAAGACACCACAAGCCCACCCTTATGTTTTTGATATGAACAAATGCCCTTAACAGTAACTATGCTCACAGCAGTAGCAACATTTTCGAAAGGTCTCATTTTGTTCAATCTTTATTACGACCAGACACTCTTGCTCTACCAGCTGGTTTTATGGTGTTATGAAATAAATGAGACCGAAGTCATTCTATCGAGAGGAAACTTCAGGAGGTTGATGAAACATCTCGTGTAGAATCAAAATAGGAGCAGCAAGGCAAAAGAGTGTACATCCTGGCAGACGCACAACAGTTTCCAGGTCAAAGAACGCAAAGGGCTTTTAAAAAGAGAGGGCCGTGGAGGGTTTGTGTGTAAAGGAGAGACGGCAAGAGAAAGAAGGAGTTTCTTCTGGAAGAGGAGGAAGTCAGTTTACCTCAGGGTCAAGTATTGTAAGCTACTTAAATGAGCAGAGAGAGGAACACAAAGTAGGCATAAATGCTTATTGGTGAAAACACAATTCAGGATACTCTCAACTCTACCAAGGTTGTTAATAACACTTTTTTTACAATTGTGTGTCAGAGCAAAGAGTGTCAAAAGTACGCACTAACACCGACAGTCAGAGAAGCTGCCCTGCCGGGGGACCAAATTATTACCTGTATCCGTGTCCATATATCATGCCACTTTGGGACAAGCACATTTTCATAACAGAACTGTTGCCCCGTAGTCTTATTATAAACTCGGGATTCCTGAAGCATGGCCACTTTTACATCAATTTTAGCTTTATGCAAAGAAAGGAAACAAGAATATAAATAGAACAAGTTAATAACTAAAACTCATTTCATAAAGAGATTTAAACTGACTACTTTCTTAAAGTTGGGGTTAAAATGTCACTGAGAAACAAGATAACTGAGATGAGAAAAGAAGTAAGGCAGTCTTATTTCTATCATATTATTTAAATACTACAGTCATTAACCCAGAAAGCAATAACAAAAGGTACTAATAAATGTTTGTGAAGACAGACAGTACGCTGTCTCATGTAACCCTCCCAACAATGTTATGAGGTAGGCACTCTCAAGTCCCTATTGCACAAATGAGGAAGCACACTTAAGAAGGATGATTTTGCCCAAAGTCACAGTCATTAAATAGCTTGACTATTTAACAGAGTCATAGCCAGGTCCTGTTTCCCTTAAAAAGGCACAGCTACAGTGACCCCATCTGGTGATTTTCCTCTATCCCTTTCCTGATTGGGATGAACGGAACTGGCAACGGTGATTGCATGTATACAGAACTTGAAGCAGATAACTAAAAGGTCGCAAAGGTGCTTTTTTCTTCCTGCTTTGTTTCATTTCAAGTTTTAAGAACAGTCAATGAATATATATGCACTCCCTTTCATTTTTACCAAAACAGAACACTCTCTCCCTCAGAAGTTTTTTATTCAATCTCAACTAATTTAAGGTCTAAAAGTGACCACTGTTGCCCTGGCTGGTGTGGCTCAGCGAACTGAGCGCCAGCCTGCAAACCAAATGGTTGCCAGTTCAATTCCCTGTCCGGGCACATGCCTGAGTTGCAGGCAGACCCCCATTTGGGGGTGAACAAGAGGCAACCAATTGATGTTTCTCTCCCTCTTTCTTTCTCCTTCCCTTCTCTCTGAAAATAAAGAAAATCTTTTTTTTTTTAAGTGACCACTTTTATCTTCCCACTCAAATTGTGCAAACTACCTTCTTTACCACAGAACATTTAGTAACTTCTTCCTTGAGTTCTATATCGTACTCAGCAATTTATTAAGTGCTACTTTAAGTGGAAATGTAGTTATGTCTCTGGGTCTTAGTCTAAAAGTGGGAAGATTCAAATAAACTAAAAACAAACACACCAAAACCCATAAAAATACAAAAATCTCAACAAATCCTTAGGAAGACAGTTACACACACACAAAAGGCAATGATGCCTACTGATCCAGAATTGTTTTAAGGTAAAGCTAAGACTAATTTTGAAGTTAAGTTCAGTCTTAAACCTAAATGTAAGAGCAAAAACTATAAAACTGCTTAGAAAATAACACAGGTACAAATCTTCGTGACCTTGGCTTAGGCAATGGTTTCTTAGATATGACGCTAAAGCATAGCAACCAAAAAAAAAAAAAAATCAGACTTCATAATAAGTTTTGTGTTTCAAAGAACACTATCAAGATAGTAAAAAGACAATCCACAAAATGGGAGAAAATATTTACAAATCTGTCCTGAAGGTATGCAGCCATGTAATATGAAAAATAGAGACATTTATTAAAGAAGATACAAGAAACACTGTACATAAAACAATGACACCTCAGTCCCCTTCAAAGTAGGCACCTGGGGACCTCACACAGTTCTCCCAGTCGCCATCAGCTGCCCCGTCCTATTCTCCTGAATCTCATCGACAGTCTGAAATCTCTTCCCTTTCAAAGGTGATTTTAGTTTTGGGAAAAACCAGAAGTTGCAGGGCACCAAATCTAGGATGTAGGGGGGCTGAGCCACCTGGGAGATTTCATATTTTGCCAAAAATCTCTGCATGAGATGCATGCATGAGCAGGCACATTGTTGTGATGAAGCTGCCAATCACCAGTTACCCATAGCCGCAACCTTCTGAATCATCTGAATATTTTCCATGGAGGAATGAATGTTCAAGCTTAATGAAAAATCTGATATCAGATTCATTGCTATATTCGCTCATTTTGAATGTGATGGCTACACAGCACACATGCTCACTCAACGGTGTCTACCGTCCCCACTGACTAGTACAGTGAAGTCACCATTGTTCACACATGCACATTCCAGTCCACTCTCCTTGGCTGCCAGGTTGCACTGATGTTGGGCAAACTGTTCTCATTATATTAATGGCTGGACTATTAAAAATGGCTGGACTTTTTTCTGGACAGATCTTGTATATTTGATAAGGGTCTAGTATTTAGAATACATAACAAACTACCACAACTCCACAATAAAAAGAGAAACACCCTATTTTTTTAATGGGCAAAGGACTTAAATAGACATTTCTTCAAAGAAGATATACCATGGCCAGAATGTGGAGAAGAGGGAACCCTTGTGCACTGTTGGTGAGAATGCAGACTGGTACAGACAGTATGGAAAACAGTATGGAGTTTCCTCAAAAAATTAAAAGCGGATCTGCCTCATGATCCAGCAATTCCACTTCTGGGGATTTATCCAAAGAAACCCAAAACACTAATTCAAAAAAATATACGCATCCCTATATCCACTGCAGCATTATTTACGATAGCTAAGATAGGGAAGCACCCCAAGTGACCATCAATAGACAAGTGGATAAAAAAGCTGTGGTACGGCCCCGGCTGCTGTGGCTCAGTGGATTGAGTGCCGGCCTGTGAGCCAAATGGTCACGGGTTCGATTCCCAGTCAGGGCACATGCCTGAGTTACAGACCAGGTCCCCAGTTGGGGGCATGTGAGAGGCAACAGACTGATGTATCTCTCGCACATTGCTGTTTCTCTCCTTCTCTTTCTCCCTCCCTTCCCCTCTCTCTAAAAATAAGTAAAATATTTTTAAAAAATGTTTTAAGCTGTGGTACATATAATACCTACAATGGAATATTACTCGGCCATAAAAAAGAATGAAATTTTATTTGTGACAGCATGAATAGACCTAGAGGGTATTATACTCAGTGAAATAAGTCAGACAGAGAAAGAAAAATGCCATATGATTTCACTTATATGTGGAATCTAAAGAGCTAAATAAATGAACAAACAAAACTAAAACAAACTCATAGATACAGAGAGCAAATTGGTAGTTGCCAGAAGGGAGGGAGGTTGGGGGACTAGGTAACAGTGCTTTGAAGGCATTAAGAAGTACAAATTGGTAGTTAGAAAATAGTCATGGGGATGTAAGTAAAGCACAGGAAATATAGTCAATGATATTATGATAACTATGTTCGGTACCAGTTGGAGTACTAGAAATATCAAGAACATTATATAAACATATGATTGTCTAACTACTAAGCTGAACACCTGAAACCAATACAAAATAAAATTGAAAGAAAAAAAAAAAAGATACACAAATGACCAATAAGCACATGGTAAGAGGCTCAACATCATTAGTCACTAAGGAAATAAAAATCAAAACCACCACTTCACACTCACTCTGATGACTATAATCAAAATGAGGACATAAGTGTTAGTGAGGATGCAGAGAAATTGGAACCCTCAGACATTGCTAGTGAGGATGTAGAACAGTGCAGCTTCTTTGAAAAAGTCTGGCAGTTCCTCAAAAAGTTAAACATAAAGTTATATGACTCAGCAATTCCACTTCTATGTATATACCCAAGAGAATTGAAAACAATGTTCACACAAAAACTTCTACACCAAAATGTTCATAGCAGCAATATTCATAAAAACCAAAAAGTAGAAACAACCCCAATGTCCATCATCTGATGAATGGACAAACACAATGAGGTATATGCATTCAATGGGATATTATTCAGCCATACAAAGAAGTACTAAGTCCTGGCCAGGTGGCTCAGTTGGTTCAAGCATCATCCTGCACACCAAAAGGTTGCGGGTTCAATCCCGTCAGGGCACATATTGAGGTTGCAGGTTTGATCCCTGGTTGCGGTGTGAACAGGAGGCAACTGATCTATGTCAAACCAACGTTTCTTTTGCTCTCTCTCCCTTCCTCTCTCTCTAAAATCAATAAACATATCCTTGGATGAGGATTAAAACAAAAAAACAGTAAGTACTGATACATACTACAATATAATATGATGAACCTTGAAAACATTATAGTGAATGAAAAAATCCAGACAAAAACAAAGGCTACAGCTGGTGTGGCTCAGTGGGTTGAGCGCGGGCTGGGAACCAGACAGTCCCAGTTCAATTCCCGGTCGGGGCACATGCCTGGGTTGCGGGCCGGATCCCCTGTGGGGGCCATGTGAGAGGCAACCATACATTGCTGTTTCTCTCCCTCTCTGTCTCCCTCCCTTCTCCTCTCTCTGAAAATAAATAAATAAAATCTTTAAAAAAAAAAAAACAAAGGCTACATATTGAATGATTCCATTTACACAAAATGTCTAGAATAGGCAAATCCAGCGAGAGGAAACAGATGAGTGGTTGCCGGGGTCTGGGAAGAAAGGGAGATGGAAAGGGAATGCTTAAGATGTGTGGGGCCTCATTTGGGATGGATGGAAATATTCCATCCAGAATGCGTCCGTGGTGATGGTTACACAACTTTGTGAATATACAATACTAAAAACCACTGGAAGGGTGGATTTTATGGTATGCAAATTATAACTCAACTTTTTTTTTTTTAAGTCAATCTTGACATTGTAGGGGACGAAAAAGTTTTCCTAGATTCTCTCAGGGTCCTTGGCTGGGTCTGAAAATTAAACTAACAAAGATGGAAAAGTATACAAATTTATTTAACGTTTACATGACACAAAGGCCTTCTTCACAAGGAAATGAGGACCTGAAGAAACCATGAAACCAATGTACTTTTATGCTGGGTTTGATGGAGAGAGGACAGTCCTGGAGGAACGGGACAGGTTAAGGAGCATAAGGTAAATGAGGTAAAGTAGGAGCGACTGAGTTAAGGCCTGTCTGTGAGGATTCTTCTCGGTGGCCATTTGTCTTGAGATAAGGATGCTCCTTTCCTCCAGGTGTAGGGAGGGCATCTCTCACTTGAAGATTTCATGGCCTGTTTCAGCTAAAAAGGGCAAAGTGGGAGAGATCCGAGTGACCTTCCTGCTTGTTGTTTTCTCAAATTCCCTCCATTGAAAATATTCAATATGCCAAGGTACTATATTTTTGGAGAGCATGTTCTGCACTCTCATCTACCAATTTCTTACTGGGATTTAATCCAATGCTCACTTGGATTTCCTCCAACCCTATCTTTCATAAAACCTTTTCAAAGTCCTATTGACATTTGTCTAACAAATATACTAAAAGAATATTCACTCACAAATACGGATCAAGAGTTTATTTTCTTCTGGGGACTGTAAGAGAGTAAGGTTACATACGAAGCAGAAAACCACTGTATTTACAAATTTTGAAAAAAACAAGATCCACAGTTACTGGCCCCTTCTTTCCCCTAACACCAAGTAATATAATACTATACTTGTTTAAGCCCACTATTATTTTCAAGAAGGTAATAAGATACAAATAACTATCAATAACACAAGCTATTTGAAACACTTGCCAAGAAACAGCAAAGGTGTTTTTAAACTAACTCTAAAATTTTCCAATGTCATTTCCTAAAGAAATAAAACTGTCATGTAAAAGGCAACATGTCTTAAAATCTAATCCTTCCTTTTCCCAAGTTCCACACTATTTAAGGAAAAGAACTGTAAATAAACAAATAACAAACCAACCTCTCTAATAGCACCCGCCTACGCAAATCAGCACCTTGGCCAGCCACATCTTGGACACTCATTGAGAGATCAAATAGACCAGTTCAGCCTAAAAGAATAATCTGTGGAAACAATCGCCACTCCAGCTATAGCTTAAATTGTTAGAAACAGAGAACTAAGACAAATGGCCTTAAACATATACAAGTTGTCAAGATGTTCATGTGAGACACTGGTACTTCTCATAGCACAAGGACATACGCCACCTTTCCTTTCCTTCCTAAAATAGGTTAACCAGCATGTTAAAAAGCACAATGCATTAAATATTCAGGAAAATGCTTTCTGAGCCCAAAGACCCACTTCTTCTCAGAATAAAAAAAAAAAGGCCCTGGAATTTAGTGAATCAAAACTTATTTTATTTACCCATAAAACAGCTATTCAAGGGTTAGTAACTTCATATTTACTTTTGATCATTATGAACTTTAAGTCTTCAATCAACAACACTGATTAACATCTCTACGTAGATGGTAATGAAAATGATTCCTAGTAGATGAGGACTGGAACAAATCCTAAAAAATTATGGAAAAAAACTTCTTCTAATTCTTAAATAGCCTTTATTAATTTCTGTAAGAAGTAATCCAATTCATACTTAAAAGCCTCCTTAAAAACTAGCATCTTAAGTCAACGGGCTTAGCAAAAGATTATTCAATGGGATGCTGGGTCGACTGACTGGTTATAAATGGAAATTAAAATCTATCTAGAACCTCACCTCATACCAAAGACTAACATTAATTATAGATTAAAAAGTAAAATGAAAAAAAAAAATTAAGCTGTACCACACAAAAAATAGTATCAATTCAATTCTGAAGGACTCGTTAAGCATAAAAGGGAACTAAATCTAAATAATAAAATTAAGTGACCACATAAAAATACATATCTTCTGCCCTGGCTGGTGTAGCTCAGTGGATTGAGCGCGGGCTGGGAACCAGAGGGTCCCGGTTCGATTCCCAGTCAGGGCACATGCCTGGGTTGCGGGCCAGGTCCCCATGAGGGCCATGTGAGAGGCAACCATACATTGCTGTTTCTCTCCCTCTCTCCCTCCCTTCTCCTCTCTCTAAAAAATAAATAAAAATTTAAAAAATCTAAAAAAAAAAAAAAAAAAAAAAAAAAAAAAAAAAAAAAAAAAAAAAAAAAAAAAAAAAAAAAAAAAAAAAAAAAAAAAAAAAAAAAACAAAACCATATCTTCTATTTAAAAGGGGTGGGGCAAACAAATTAAAGTTCTGCAATAAATAGATTGTAAATATATATATATATCCTTAATATAAAAAAATGTTTATACAAATTGATTTTAAAAGTCCACAAAAATCCAACAGAAATCCCAATAAATAGGCCAAGAATACAGGACAGAAACACACTCCAAAAAACTCAAAAGTCAAAATAGAAAATTAAATAGCTAATAAACAGTTGAATGATACTCCCTCACAAATAGTGCAAGAAATGCAAAGCACATTAAGATACCATTTTGGATCCATCAAATTAGCAAAGGTGTCACAGTCTAGAATATCTAATGCTGTCAAGGGTCACATGCAAATATTGCTGATAGTGGTGTAAACTGGCACACCTCTTCAGGAAAGTATTTTAGCAAAAAGTCTCAAGGGTCTTAAATATATTTTAGCTATTGATGTAGTAAACCCATTTCTGAGAAATCTATCCTAAAGAAAAATCCAAATGCAATAAAAGTTTTACACAAAGATATACAAAGTGTTATATACAATTAAAACTAGAAATACAAAATATCCAACCAACAGTGGGAACATGACAAATATACAATCAAATGTTTAATTCAGAAACATTAAATAAATGATCTGTCCACCAAAGGAAAAAAAACGTTTATGAAGAACTTCCACAGTGGCTGGTGTGGCTCAGTGGATTGAGTGCCGGCCTGCGAACCAAAAGGTCACTGGGGTTCAATTCCCAGTCAGGGCACATGCCTGGGTTGCAGGCCAGATCCCTGGTTGGGGGGAGTGTGAGAGTCAACCAATTGATGTTTCTCTCCCTTCCCCTCTCTCTAAAATTAAATAAGTAAAATCTTAAAAAAAAAAAAATTTTTAAATGACATAGGAAAATGCTTATGCTACCAAATCCAATGAGAAAATGATCTCTGGTAATAACTGGTGGTCTCTTCCAAGGGAACTGGACTGCTGACAGGAATATGAATGTATTATCAACATGAATTTTTTGAAATTAAAAACATGTGGAAAAATACCAGAAGTATGCTAAAAAGGGCTGCCTCTGAATGGAATAGTGAGGGTGTTTTCTACTTCTTTATACTTAATTGCACTTGCCAAGTAGCATAAAATAAATTCATATTATTTTTGTAATCAAATTTTTCAAAAACTTCCAGTGAGAACTCCCTGCCTTTTGAGGTACTCCACTGTCTTTAAGCACTTCTCTTAGAAAGGTTCTCTTTACATGACAGTCACTTTGTAGCTTCCACATCTTTCTATATATTTTCTCTTTTATCCCCACAATCCACAATCACATTTTAGAGGTTAAGCATCTGACCCAAGTTTATTCAGATCACAAATAGCCCTTTAAATAAATGTTACTCTGGCCCCTTCCTGGACACTAACTCCCTCTCCCTTTAAATTTAAAAAAAAAAAAAAAAAATTTTGCCCTGGCTGGTGTAGCTCAGTGGATTGAGTGCGGGCTGGGAACCAAAGGATCCGGGTTCGATTCCCAGTGGGGGCCAGGTCCCCAGTGAGGACCACGTGAGATGTAACCATACATTGCTGTTTCTCTACCTCTCTTTCTCCCTCCCTCTACTCTCTCTAAAAATAAATAAATAAAATTTAAAAAAAATTTTTTTTCAGAAGGATGCTGCACTTTGAACTAGATCTATGGATCCTGAGACCTTCAAGTTGCAGCTAAGGATAATCGTAAGTGACAACATGAGACAGGCAGCAAACAAAGCACAGTATGTATTTACAAGATACAATTATTTTTGACCCTGTGAGTTTCAACTACCTTCGGTGGAAGTTTGGAACCTCACTTATTTTTCCGTTGTGCATTTAACAAGAGGGGTTGATCGAGATTCTTACAAACACTCTAGGTTTTCTCGATTAGAGTAGAAAAGGAAAAGTTTAAACCCAGTCCAAAACCAATTATCCAGTAGTATCAAATTTGATTTCCAAAAGAAACCTATTGGCTGTTGATTGAATGGCGCTTTTATTTCTTCCTTTCTTTCTTTCTTTCTTTTTTTTCTTGAAATGGGAAGTTAAGGACTCCAGGCCCCTGGTTCGTTCTATAGCCCCGGCAAGGGCCAGGATCTTAGAACAGCAGAAGACAGTAGCTAGAGACTACTGCATTTCAGCCACCCACTCCCCCAGTCCTGAAAAGCATACTCAGAGGGTGTTCCTATTTGCTGAGTAAATGGGATGCCCCCTTTCCAGTGGCAGCTCTGCCTGCCCGGAACGATCCTCGGGTCTCCTTCCTTTTAACCAGGAAACTAGAGGAGGTGGGTACAGCACGAAGCAGTCACCAAGGACCGATTCTCACCCAGTTCAGGCCTCCCTTCCTGGCTCCGCCAAAGCTCCCGGCTCCTCCCCGCGCTGGGCAGCTCCACCACTCCATCCCAGGCCCTGACCCCTCAGTACCGACGTCCATTCGCCGACAAAGAAGCTTCTTCGTCCCCGCACACCCGCGCCACTCCGCAAATTAACTGGCCGCGCGCGGGAACGCTCCCCACTTTTCTAAATGTTACCCCCTCGGCACCCGTCCCCTTGGTAGATGCTGCCCCGGCGGTACCTGAGCCACAGACCAAGCAGCCGGAGAAAACCAGGAGAAGCCGCATTGCCCCACCGCACCCGGTCCCCCAGACCCAGGGCCCGGAACCAACTGCAGGAGAGACCGCCACTTTCATTCCTCCCGCCATAGTCGTCTCAAGACACCGCCTCCTCACGTGTCTCTCCCCAACAACTAATCCCGAACAGGCAGGGCCAGCAGCCTATCCGCTACAAGACCCTCCCCCCACAACAACCAATTGGATGGGCGGAGCTTCAAGCAAGCAGTCCCCGGCGCACCCTAAAATCCCGCCTCTTAGCTGCTGATGCGAGAGGGCGGGAGCAGTAGTTTCAGCCTATTACAAAACAGCTCTTATCTTAGCGATGGAGACAGGAAGATTCCACCCCCTAACAACAAGCTTCCGTCTCCAGTTTATTTACAACTGGTGAGATTGATGGTAAGTTTAACCAATAGAAAATCAGGATGGGCGAGGGCTCCTTGACCAAACTTCCTATTTCCATGGAAACTCTTTCAAGCTCCTTCTGTTTTCCTTCTTTCCTTTTTATCACATCTTTCTGTTATGGAAAACTATATTTTAATTGAGAGCTCTTTATAAGTAGGGCCCTGACGGAACAGTTTTTTAAAGTAAGTCCTAAATGATTTAAAATGTAGTCATAGGAATATTTTTGGAAGCGAAATGAATGTGAGGATTAAGAGTTTTTTTAATTCCTCATAACATCTTGTGAAACAAATATTATCTCCACTTAGGAAGCCAAGGCTAGAGAGGCAAGAGAGGCAAAAGAAACTGACCAAGACTACATAGTTAGTTGGGCTGGGCTGGGCTGTGGTTCCAATTCAAGTCTTAGCACTATAAAACCTGAGATCTTTCCCGCACCAAGCTGCTTCCCATTAAATGGTTTCACACAGTGCAGGTCTAGTAGAGTGCCTAGTATGTAATAGATGTTCGGTAAATGTTAGTAGAAGTTGAAACATCTAATTTTTTTTAAGAGGATCTGCAACTGGTGGGTAGGAACACTAGCCAGGATGGAACCTAATGAGTTGAGAAATTCAGGGAATGAGGTAGCTGCTGGAGAAGGTTCAATCTTTCAGAAACAAGGAATTTTTTTAAATTATATTTTAGAGAGAGGGGAAGGAAGGGAGAAAGAGAGGGAGGGCAACATCGATGCCAGAGAAACATCAATCCGGTAGGTTGCTTCTCCTACGTGACAGAACCTGCAACCCAGGCATGTGCCCTGACTGGGAATCCAACCAGTGACCTTTCAGTTTGTGGGACAATGCCCGAACACCTGAGCCACACCAGTCAGGGCAGAAATAAGGAATTGTTTAAAGTCAAAATGGCTGAGCCATGGACAAAAGAAGAAATTTTATTCTCATAAAGAAAAGTTTAGGGCACCCTTGAGACAATGGTCATCCTATGTCACACACACACACACACAGTCCCTTGGCTGATCTAGAGAGCTCAATATCAACAGTAATAAATCACATTGATATTATATAGCCTTGATAGGATGTGATGAAAATGGCATTTTTATCTTTGTGGTTTTCCTCCCTCAAACCTGTAAAACTAATATAGCCACAAAAAAATATTTTTAAAATTCCAACAGAAGGCATCCTACAAAATATCTGACAAGCCCTGACTGGTGTGACTCAGTGGGTTGGGCGTCCTCCCTGCAAACAGAAAGGTCACCAGTTTGATTCCTAATCCAGTCAGGACACGTGCCTGAGATTCGGACCTTTTCTCCGATTGGGGGCGTTGGAGAGGCAACCAACTGATCTTTTCCTCCTTCTCTTTCTCCATCCCTTCCCCTCTCTCTAAAAAATAAACAAATAAAACCTTAAAATATATACCTGACAAGTACTCCTCAAAACTGTCAAGGTAATCAAAAACAAGGAAAATCTGAGAAACTGTAACAGCCAAGAGGAGCCTAAGGAGACATGAGAACCAAATGTAATTTGGTATCATGTATGGGATCCTGAAACAGAAAAAAAGTAGTAAAAACTAAGGAAATTTGAACAAACTATAGATTTTTGGTTAATGACAATATATCAATACTGATTCATTAATAGTGTCAAATATGCCACACTAATATGATGATAGTGAAAACTGGGCTTGGGGTATATGGGAACTCTCTGTATTATCTTCTCAATTTTTTGTAAATCTGAAAGTGTTTTAAAAATAATTTGTGTATATATACACACACTGCATTTTCTACCAGTTCCCAAATTCTCACTATTCAGAGTTCATGGTTTTGACTAAAGGCCAGAACCGGGGAACTAATTCCAAGTTTGGGAACCAATTCCAGAAGATCACTGACCACTGATGGCTAAAGTGAAAAAATGAAGTGTACAATGACGTGACTGGTTTTCCATAAACACAGCACCCCTTATCATCCAAATGAATTCTCTCACTTCACAGTAATCACTCAAGTGTTTTTAGCATTGTTTTAATAATTAAGACACTGCTCAAAACACTTTGAGAATCATCTTCAGAGTCTATAGCATACATTGCTATGAATATTCATTATCTGCAGGTGGATTTGATTTATGCAAATAACCAAAAGAACTCAAACTAAGACTGATGAATAAATGGGGTGGGAAATCTGGGTAACAAATGTGTTTCAAAATTTTTTGAATTTTAGAATAGTAATATGGTGCATATACAATATAAAACAGCAATTCCAATGGAGTCTAGGATAATACTCTGTAATGAACAAATTAATATTTCTGCAATGAGATATATGAATATTCACATTGTGATAAACCGAAGTGTGATAAACAAAAACTATAAATAACCTCATCTAAGTTGAGGTCAGTTTTGCCACAAAGTGAGTTCAGGTCAAATTAGGTTTTGTCATCAAATGAATTATTAAAAAACTTGGGTTTCCTAATTTTTTTTTTTGGTTTCCTAATTTTTTAAGTTAGGAAAAGAATTGCAAGCAATGAATAACTGATGAAGACAACTCCCAATGTTTTGAGAAGGAGCATTCCATTCTATTTACTCCATCATCCAAGACAAAAGCCCAAGAGTCCCCTAACCCTTTTTCTCTTTCCCCAACCCCTCAGCCACTCAATTACTGGGTCTTATTGATTTGAATCTTTTGAAATCTGTCCTTTCCTCTATGTCAAGTCCAGCACCTTGTGATCGCTCACTTAAACCATTTTAGTTTCCTCCAAGCTGACCTCCCTGCTGTTTTTGCAGCCATAAAACCCTTCCTCCACACTACTCCTAAATGCAGATCTGAACTTGTAACTCCCGTATTACAAAGTCTTTATGGTCCTGCAGCATTTTCTGTGATGAAGTCCAGGATCCTTAGTATGATCCAAAAGGTAGATGTGAAGATACAAATACAGCAGTGCTATTCAAAATTTGTTATCAGTCTGTAATGAAACAATTTCAAAATTAAATGTAAGCAGTTAGAAGCTTCTATGGTAATCTGACAGAAATTTTGTATTTATTGAATCTAATAAAATGGGGATTTTATTTCATTTTTCTAATAACTCATTTTTTTAATTTAATAGATGTAGTGGCTAGAACAACAATTAATCAATAGTGGATAATAGATTGGAATTTTATTTTTTTAAAGATTTTATTTCTTCATCTTTAGAGAGAGGGGAAGGGAGGGAGAGAGGGAGAGAAACATCAATGTGTGGTTGCCTCTTGCATGTTCCCTACTGTGGACCTGGCCCACAACCCAGACATGTGCCCAGACTGGGAATCAAACCACCAACCCCTTGGTTTGCAGGCCAGCACTCAATCCACTGAGCCACACCAGCCAGGGCAGATTGGAATTTTTGAAAACCGGTCCATTACCATAGTTTGGGAAGCCCTAGTCTATAATCTTCATGAAGTAGCCTGTACACATCCATGGGCTCTTTTTTTTTTTTTTACCACCACCACCCCCATCCAGAAATAGTGAACAATTTTTAGTTTCTCAAACATATCATTGTTTCATACCTCTATGTAAGTTTACATCATGCTGTCTCTGACTTGACGGTCTCTTCCTCCTAGAAATCTATTCAGAATTCAAAATCCTAGGCTGCATCATCATCACTTCCTTTGGATGCCTGCCTAGACTTGTGCCTCACAACCCCAGGCAGAATAGATCACTTGCACCCTATCTTTCTGTCATTGTTTGTGCCCCTATTATAGCTCTACACTGTAATTATTTGTCTATATGTCTATCGCCCCTACTAGTCTATGAACTCCTTAAAGGTAGTTCCTTTGTCTGAGGGGTGAAGCATCTCTTGTAAGATGACTAAATTGAAGGACGACACTCCTTAAATTATAATTCTAACATGTTAATGAAAGAGGAAAAAAGAGCATCATTACTTTATATCTTTCTATTACCAGCAAGGATTCCAATCTTCTACCTTTAGCAGCTGGGCATGAATTACTTCATCAGAATAGTGGACATTTTAGAAAACCAAGGAGCCAGACTTGTGAGACTCACTGGAAACTGAAGGAAGGAGACACGGAAAACACATAGCTCCCACTTACACAGTCTGGCCCAGATTCAGCTCCTTTTGGAGTAAAATCTGTGTCAATTGCCCTTTTCAAAGTCGCTCAGACCTGGAAATACCATCATCAACCCATTCATTTCAGAGGGCCTACCAAATACCAGACCTACCCAGAGAGTGTCCTAGGCTGAGGGTAAAACAAGCAACTGTAATTGAAATGTGTACAGAGAGCCAGGAGGCCATTGAGGAATGGGAGGAATTAATTCTGCCTAGAGTGGGTGTGAGGAGAGGGTCCAGGAAGGTGACATTTGAGCCAGGCCTTGCTGAGTGAGCTTGATTTGGCCCAGTGAAAAATTGGGGGGAGAGGGGAAGTGGGCAGTGCAATCTGCTACATGCAAATCTACATATGCCTAGGAATGACTAATAAATAACTAGCTGATTATTAAGAAATTATTTATAGACAATAAATCAATTACTTAAATCGATAGTAGCTCTGCTCACCTCTTGAGAACTCTTGAGGTGGGGTGCAGGGAGCAGGTGAGTTGGGTAGGGAAGTGGGCCTGAGCCACCCTGGGGAAAATGGGGCCCCGTGGAGAAACAGAAGAAATAAAGATGCTTGTATTTGTCCTGCACCTTCTGTCATCTCCCCCACCCCCTGGCCCTTATCTTTGTTTTTCTACTGCTTCTCAGAGTCTTAGCCTGTCTCTTTGTCTCTCCTTTTGCTAAAGACTGGAAATTCCTTGTTCTCAACGGAAGGGAGTAGGAGGGGAGCTGGGGGTGGTAGGAGTGGGAGGGAGGCAAAGAACAGACATTTCAGCAGCTCGGGCTGCCTGGCTGCCGGGGCTCTGGCGGCCTCTGGCAGGGCTTGACAAGTCAGTGATTTTTTTTAATGTACGTATTTTTAAATCCACACATAGCGACTTACAAACAAACCTAGAAACAGATACACAGATACACAAGTAGATGTTTTCGGGGTACAGACACACGAACTGGCAACAGCACCTTAAATTTGCTTAGCGTTTTACAGAGTTTGTATATACGTCCTCTCACTAAAGCCTTAGGACAACCCTGAAAAAGAAGATACGAACGCTCGGGAGTCTCACTCGCACACACAGGTTCGCGCCCAAGCAGACCCCTTCAGAGTCCCCTGGGGGAGTGGGCAGTCCTGGTCCGGGTGATGTTTTCCTCCCTCCTCCCTCCGTGGCCGAGTTGATCCGCCCCGGTCCGGAGGAGTGGAACCGGCTCCTCCCTCGCCCTCTTTCCTGGGCGGGAACTCAGGCGTCCCGCGCCCAGTTGGTAACTGCCCCTTCGCTCCACACCCTACTCCGCCCTCTTCCCGGGTCCAGTGTGTCCCTCCGGAACCAGGGGCTCAGCACCGCCCCAAGGCGGCTGGTGGGAGGGAGGGGGGCGCCTCCAGCAGCGGCTGCGTGGGCGGAGGATGTGCGTCACGGGGAGCGTGGGCAGACGGAGGGAGGAGGCACGTGGAAACCCGCGGCCAGTGGCTGGCAGCCCAGGCTCCAAAATAACTAGAGGGGAGTGGGGGAGTGGGCACCCACACAAATCGGAGGGGCTCGGAGAGTGCCCTCCAGGGGAGCCCGTCTAGCCTCCTGTCGCGGGACAGGGGACGGGGAAAGGAGCCTAAGCTACTGAAATGCCCCCCTCCCGCCCCAGGCGAAGTCAGAAAGGTTCCCTGGCCAGACCCGAAAGTAGACTCAGTCCCCGCCCACGCCGCCCACTCCCCGGAGGGCCACTCAGAAGTGTGGAATCGCCGGGCGGGGCTGAGGTTTTGGACTAGGGGTAACTTTGCCTCTGGCCAGTCCGTTCTTTTCCCGCCTCACCCCCCACCCCCGCCTTCATTTCCTCCGGGCCTGTAGCCGCAGGGCCGGGAGCTCAGATCCCCCGCCTGTCCACCCGCCCCTCCACAATTCCTCCCAGCCGTGGGCGGGAGTGTAATGAGAACCAGATGGGGCTAGGAGAAATAAAGTGGGGGAGGGGTGGTGGGATGTGGAGTGGGGTTAGGCTCCTTGAAGGAGCTCCTCCCTCCAACTCCTCCTCAGGGATCCGCATCGTATCCTCCCGGCCTCCTTCCCGTATTCCACTAGCCTCTCGGATGAAGACCCCTCATAGACGTCTCCAGAAAGGGTATCCTCCACATCCCAGCTTTGCCACACAGACTCCCCAAGAACAGGTCCCTATCCTCAGCAAACAGGACCCCTCCCATCTCTGCCTGACCTCTGGGCTAACAAAACCCCGCGTCTAACAAACGCGTCTAAGTGGTAGCTTCTACCCTAACGCTCCCATTCCTGTTCCCCAAACTTCAGCACGCACTGGAGGCAGGGATGGAGGAGGCCTGAGCTTCCCGATGGCCTCTGCAAATTACTCCTTTTTGGGTTTGGAGAAGAGCGCTGGGATTCCTGCAGAGACCTGCCATAAATGCACACACAAAGGAGCCGAGAAGCCGCCAACTTTTCCCGGTTCACTCCTAACAGTCACACGTCCACCACCGGGAGGCCTGCGTGTGGGCAAACGGGCGTCCGCGTAGTTGTTTCGGCGCGCCTGCACGTCCGTGCGCTTCTCAGCGTTTTTGTGTACCTGTGCGTGGTTGTGAAACTCCGCTCTCCGCAGGGAGGGGTGGCGGGAGGGGGGAAGGAATGTCGCCGGCTGGGCGCTCACGTGGGTACGTGGGCGCTGAGAAGGCTGGCTGTGCATCCGGCGTGGGCGGCATGGAGCGACCTCGCCCCGCCCGCTGGGTCCCCAAGCCCGCCTCCCCAGCCCGGCTTGGGTCACCCTAGTCCCCACTTCGGCACCCTGGCTCCGAGTGTCTCAGTCTCCGCCTCTCTCAGTCTCTCCGCTGGAGTGTCTCCACCACGGGCCGTGAGGCCCGGGTTCCCACCCCCCGCCCCCGGCCTCCGCCCCCGGCTCTGCCCACGCCCTCCGCCCGCCCGGCAGCCAGCGCTGCGCGGGGCCTCGCTCCCGTGCGTCCTGCGGGGGTGGAGGCGCGGAGAGGCGGTAAGCGCAGCCGGGGAAGGGGGTGGGGGGCAGAGGCACAGACAGAGTCGCGGAGGCTTGGAGAGGAGAGAGGAGACGTAGAGGGAGGGACGGAGCCCGGACAGCGGCGGACACGGCCTCCCGCGCCGGGAAGAGCGCAGCGCGCACCAGGCGCCGAGCGCCGGCACCGAGAGGGGCACCCCCCGGTGGTCTCGGGCCGTCCATGCACAGAGCGCCCTCCCCCACTACCGAGCAGCCGCCGGGCGGAGGGGACTGCTCCCGCCGGACTCCGCAGCCCAGACTCAAGTTAGTGAGAAAAGGGAATCGGCGGGGAGTGGGGATGGGTGGAGCTGGACTCCGGGAAGGGGTCCGCAGGGCGTAGGTCGCCGAGAGGTCCAGGGGAAGTGGGACGGGGTGGAGGTTGGAGACTGATGGAATTAGGGGGGCCCTGGGATCGGTCAGGAATCTGATGACTCTGGACACGAAAGAATAGTATCCCAGTTGTCCATCACCCGTTTACTTTGTGGGCATGACCTGGCACGTGAGCCCCCCTTCAGAGAATATGGGGGCCCCCAAGCGCCAGGGGAAGCCCTGGAGCTCTAGCTGGCAACAGCGCGGGGTTGGGGTGGGGAGGTGACGCGGGGCGTTCAGCCGGCTCAGTTCGTCGCTGGCACGGAGCAGGCTGCCCCAGGTCCGGTAGAAGCCGGAGCCTTTGAGCCCAGAGAGCACGAGGCTCTGTGCAGCAGGGGGTGCATTTAGGGGCCACTTCTCATTCCTGCAGCTTTATTTACAGCGTGGGGAGAGGAGTTTCAGCGTGCAGCCCCTCCCTCAAGAGGTCTTGAGCCGCTCCCCCACTCCACTCGAGATGTGGGTGGAAAATGAGAGGGTAGGCGGGAGCCTCTAGGCGGTTTTCGCCCACAGACGCTACCACTGTGGGAGTGTGTGTGGGCAGAGCAGACCCAGAGCAGAACAATTGAGGCACTCCTTTCCTTTCCTGTGCCTGAGTTGAAGGGCCAGGCCTACCTTCCAAGCAGGTGTCGAAGGTCATTGCTGGGAGAGGGGCTAGCTGGCCGCACTGAGCAGTCTGGAGGGGAGGGGTGGTCCTTGGGGGAAGACAGCAAGAGTGTGCTGAAAATGCTTAATCTGTTGGGAAAGCTTTGGGTGGCTGAGCACGGATCCACCTGGCTGACATAGTGGGAAAAGGGCGTGGAAGGGGCCACACGTCTCCGTCTCAGCCGTAAGGGCAGGATGCCGCCAGGGAGTGAAGCTGACCAGCAGTGGTCCCAGGTATATGCTGTTGGAATACAAGGGATCCTATATTCCCCTCAGTGTGAGATGTCACCTTGAATAACGGTGAGACTGCTAGTGCTTAGGGTGGAAGGTGAGAACCATGTTCTGGAGGAGAGGGACGTCTAGCCATCCCAGGGTGTGCTGGCCAGCTTCAGCACTCAAGGTCCCCGTGTCCCAAAACAGAAAGATAAAAGCTGAGGATGGGAGCTAAGAGCGTTAGACTTCTGCAGCGACTGGGCTGGCTTTTGGTACTTCTAGCTAGTGTGGGATAGCCCTGGCGTTTCGGTGTCTCTGAGCAGTATCTGATTCTCCTAGTCTGTGCCCAGGCCTGAGTACTGAGCAGGGAGAGCCTTCAGGAGAGAGAGAGAGAAGCAGGCAGGAAAGAGAGGACAATTGTGAGTGTGGGTCGGTACCCAGCGGGGGGACTTGGACTGACTGCTCCCCTCTTTCTCATGTGTGCCTCCTCTTCAGGCCTAGTGCCCGAGTCATGGCACTGCCTCGGACACTGGGGGAGCTGCAGCTGTACCGGGTCCTGCAGCGCGCCAATCTCCTCTCCTACTATGAGACCTTCATCCAGCAGGGAGGGGACGATGTGCAGCAGCTGTGCGAGGCGGGCGAGGAGGAGTTCCTGGAGATCATGGCCCTTGTGGGCATGGCCACCAAGCCCCTCCATGTCCGGCGCCTACAGAAGGCACTGAGAGAGTGGGCCACCAATCCAGGGCTCTTCAGCCAGCCTGTGCCTGCTGTGCCCGTATCCAGCATTCCGCTTTTCAAGATCTCTGAGACGGCAGGCTCCCGGAAAGGGAGCATGAGCAACGGTCATGGCAGTCCAGGGGAAAAGGCCGGCAGTGCTCGAAGTTTTAGCCCTAAGAGCCCCCTTGAACTTGGAGAGAAGCTGTCACCAGTGCCTGGGGGACCTGGGGCAGGAGACGCCCGAATTTGGCCAGGCCGGAGCACTCCAGAGTCTGATATTGGGGCGGGAGGAGAAGAGGAGGCTGGTTCACCCCCCTTTTCCCCACCTGCAGGGGGAGGAGTCCCTGAGGGAACTGGGGCTGGAGGTTTGGCAGCAGCTGGGGCTGGAGGTGCTCCTGATAGACTGGAGCCAGAGATGGTACGCATGGTGGTGGAGAGTGTGGAGAGGATCTTCCGGAGCTTCCCGAGGGGGGATGCTGGGGAGGTGACTTCCCTGCTGAAGCTGAACAAGAAGCTGGCACGGAGCGTGGGGCACATCTTTGAGATGGATGATAACGACAGCCAGAAGGAGGAAGAGATCCGCAAATACAGCATCATTTACGGCCGCTTTGACTCTAAGCGACGGGAGGGCAAGCAGCTTAGCCTGCATGAGGTGAGGACCCCAGTCTCCCCAGATTGCTCGTGGCTCCCCGGCCTCAACCTACTCACCTCTGAGAATCCTCATGCTCCTCAAGTCTGTTTCATTGCCTCTTGACCGGGATTCCAGGCCCCGCTTCCCTCTCCCCCTGCCCCAGTTTCAGCTGCTGCAGCGTTTCCCTCCTCAGCTGAGGGGGAAGTAGAGACGCAGGTGAGAGCCCAGCTGTCCAGCTTCATCCTACTCAAGACTTCACAGGAGCAGAGGAAGCCCGGGGCATTCCTAGGAAGCTATGGGTGCTGACCTAGGTCTTCCCTCAGAAAGCTTCTGGGTAGTGTCAAAACCCAAGCAAGCATCTGAGGGGTGGGCCTCGTTTGTCTGACGGTGAAGGCTTGTGAGGAGCTCTGGGCAAGGCAGTGGGGAGTTAGGGTTCTGACTGTTCTGGCTGTTGTCTCCACAGCTGACCATCAATGAGGCTGCTGCCCAGTTCTGCATGAGGGACAACACGCTCCTACTGCGGAGGGTAGAACTCTTCTCCTTGTCACGCCAAGTGGCCCGAGAGAGCACCTACCTGTCCTCCTTGAAGGGCTCCAGGTGAGATCCCTTCTCCAAGTCCTTCCGAGATTAGAATCCTGCGAAGGAGCTGGGTCACATCCTAACCAGCACTCGAGGCGCCTCCAGGCCTGCGTGCCACCAACCTGCATGTCCAGGCGTTGCCGAAGTCCACTTGTCTGAGGTCTGGTCCCTCCCCGTCTACCTCAGGTCCCCTCCAACCCCCAACAATGGCAGTGCCTCAGCCGGGATTCCTGCTCAGCTAGATCCTCCCCAGGACCTTGAACTAAATGCATGCCCCTCACTGGACTCTGTGCCCTGCCTATCACGTGTCCCTCCCCAGCCTCACCTCCCGTTCCTCTCCATCTTTGCAGGCTCCACCCTGAAGAATTGGGAGGCCCCCCACTGAAGAAGCTGAAACAGGAGGTAGATTTTCCAGGCTGTACAGAGGGCGTTAAGGCAGACTTCCCCAACACCCTCCCTTGCCAAGTTCTCATTTCCCCATTTGGGACATCCACAGGTTGGAGAGCAAAGTCACTCTGAAATCCAGCAACCTCCCCCAGGCCCTGAGTCCTACGCGCCCCCATACCGCCCCAGCCTGGAGGAAGACAGCGCCAGCCTGTCTGGGGAGAGTCTAGATGGACACTTGCAGGGTGAGCGTGCCTCAGAACACTTCTCTCCTCTGGGGGGGAGGGTGGAAGGTGTGGGAGAAGGGAGCCAGGAAGCAGCTGCCTGGAACAGAGTTGGGAGGCCTGGCTGGATGGGGACAGAAGGGCCTGAACCTATGGGTCTGGCTTTGTGGTTGAGGGTGGGGGATCTGTTGGCTATAGTCCCTTACCTGACCGGTGCCCATGCCCACAGCTGTGGGGTCATGCCCAAGGCTGACGCCGCCCCCTGCTGACCTGCCTCTGGCATTGCCAGCCCATGGGCTGTGGAGCCGCCACATCCTGCAGCAGACACTGATGGATGAGGGGCTGCGGCTAGCCCGTCTCGTCTCCCATGACCGCGTGGGCCGCCTCAGCCCCTGTGTGCCTGCAAAGCCGCCTCTCGCAGGTGAGGCAGCCAGCAGTGCTGTCCCCAAGCACCCTTCCACCCAGGCCCCATGTAAGCAGTCCTGGTGTCCTGGGGCCAGGTGGGAGGAAGAGGGATGATGTAGTTGCCAGAGAGGGCAGTAAGTAGGATGGTCGGGGCTCCAGCCAACCAGGCTTTGGCTTGAGACAAGGGGGACCCTGCAGGATTTATGGACCGGGGAGGGTCTGACCTTGATGGAGGTCTGTGAAAGGGGACCTGGGGGTAGCAGGGAGACAGAGAATGGAGGATGAAGGGGAGCAGAAGGAGGGTCACCAGGAGGGAAGCTTGGAGAGAATTTAACACCAATGCAGAAGGCTGGAGCAGGCTAGCATTTGGGATGGGGCTGCCCAGCCCAGAAGTGGAAGAGCCCAAAGGGGGATGCTTTGTGTGTGGATGGGGGAAGGGGAAATAGACCAGCAAAGGGCTGGGCAGCGGCTGGGCTGAGAGTGACGCAGCAGACAAAGCCACCAACCCTAGCTTGGTATTTTTAAACTGTGTGTGGGTGGGAAGTGGGGGAAGGGACTGGAAGAGGGGCTCTTCTTGGGGAAGGAGCTGGGAGGCTGGCTTCTTATGTTCCCACTGACTTGACTTCTAAGAAACTTGGGGGGCATGGTTGGGTGGGTGGGGCCTGGGAGGGGGCCAGAGAAGAGTAGGGGCCGCACAGTCTGGGAAGCGGGGAGGGGGAGAGGTCAGAGCCAAGCCGCCCCCACAGCTCCTGACAGAACCAGAAATTCCAGCACAGCAGAGGCGGGAGAGACAGAGAAAGAGAGACACGCACAGGGAGAGAGACAGGGAGCTACACGGCCAGAAAGAGGAGGGGGTGCACACACTTGGGTGTGGAACCTCCCATATACACGCAGCGGGCAGGAGGCAGTTGCACAGTAAATCAAGTTCATCTTCGCAGCTTTCTCCAGCCCTGCCTCTGTTCTCAACCACTTCTCTCTGCAGCATCTACCCCACAGCCTCCTAACCTAATCCTTCTCCCAACAGAGTTCGAGGAAGGGCTGCTGGACCGATGCCCTGCCCCAGGACCCCATCCGGCTCTGGTGGAAGGTCGGAGGAACAGTGTGAAAGTGGAGGCGGAGGCCAGCCGGCAGTGAGGGATGGACTGGTATCCTCACGCCCAGGCCCCCGGACTTCTGGCTTCCACAGGTCCCTCCACTCTCCGTCCCTGGCATCTGGTCACAACCCTGGGTCCTTCCTCTGCCCTTCTCCTGCCTCCCCATCTGCTCCATGGGCATAGAACTATGGGGCTTCAAGCAATAATGAGGAGGGGCCTGGCGAGAGGACACAAGGAGGGTGCGTGCTGCCCACGGCCCCAGGGGCAAGGACGCTGCTTCCAGGGCATCTGGGGTTCTCCCCTCCCTTACACAACACACTCCCATTCTCTAGTTTGGACCAGTGGTGTGAGCAGGTGGACTTGGTTTGGACGTGGGGGAGAGGGAGACTTCCCTGGGAAGGTCCAGCAGCTACCATGGAAACTTTGCCCCCAGAAATGGGGCCCAGGGACACTGGACCTGCCCCTCAGCCCCTCCGCTCCCCCATTTTTGTGCTTCTAGTTTGTCTGTTTGTTTAATTTAACAAGTGCTGCAGTTTTCCCACTCATCCTCATCTTCCCCCCAAGTCTTCCTGCCCTGCCCTCTCTGGCAGGGGTGATGGTGGATGTGGGGACCCCTTCACCAGCCCCCATGGGAGTCCTGGGTTGGGCTCAGTGTCTCCCTAAGCTAGGGGCTGGATCATAGCACCTGTCTGAGCAGTTAGAGCATTTTTCTTTTCAGATCGTGTACAGTAGATTATTTATTTTGTTATTTTGGAATAAAATTTATTTTATGGCTTATGATCTATGACTCCCCCACCAAGAGGGAGAAGGGGTGGTACAGGGGCGGAGGGAAACTGTAGATGGCTGGGGAAACAGAGACGAAGCAGTGGGGAGGGTCCCTAATACACGGAGGGGACCACACACCTGGGCCTGGCCCCAGACTCTCACCCCGGCCTCCGGCAGGATTGGCAGCGTTGAGCCACAGAAGCTAAGCCATGGGCTGATGTCCCAGCCACAGAGACCTACCTGAGCACACCTGGGTTAGCATCTATCAGGCCAGCATGCTTGCCAGTGCCTTTGTGCAGTGTCTCACACTTGGAAACACGTGGTCATGGGCAAAGTCAGGTAATGTTCCGTGTGGCTATACGACTAATGTGTGGCATCTGTGTGTTAACATGTCTGAAGAACACACTGTAACAGAGCTATGCACCAAAGCACTCAGCCCAGGCACTGCAGCACCATCATGCACAGTCAGAAGCCTCCGTCTGACTGTCAGGACTCTGGAGCTGTTTGGGATTTGTGTTTTAATGCGGGCAAAGCCCACATCAGTAACTAAACGTAGAGGCCCCTCTCCTCCTCCCACCCAGGATCTCCTGAACTGCTGCTTCCTCGGCCCCCCAGGGCTGGGACCCCGCCCACCCCCTCCCCGACCCCAGCCTCTAGTGCAAGTGGGCACACGTCTGCCTTCTCTGCATGTGTGGTGTGGGTCCTAGCTGGGACTGGGAGGGGAAGCCCTCCATGCCTTAACCTGTGCTCTTGCCCAGCCCCTTCCTTCTCAGCCCCATCTCAAAGGGACAGCTATGTGTGTGTTCTGCGTGTTCAGGCATGCTGGGGCGTGTCTCACTTTGGAACCCAAATTTCTCTTCCCGTATTGGAAGGGAGAGGGCAGGGGTGTGTGGCAGGAGGGAAGGAGTGGATAGGCTCCTGTGCCTTCTCCTGGCAGAGTCTTCCTCTTCACGAGGGAGTAGGTGGGGGTAGCGGGACACCCTCCCCAACTGCTGCTGGGCAGTGCGTGGGCAGGGTCCAGAGCAGGTCCACTGGGGTAGAAAAGCTGACTCGCTGAGCTCCCCCTCCAGCTGGGATTACCAGCTGGGGTTGGGCCTTAGGTCCAGGTGGGACATTGAGATCACGGACTGCCCATAGGGGGAGGGCTGCGGGAGGGGCTGGGCCCCCAAAGGCTCTCTTCCTGATTCCACTTGCCCCTCCAGGATAAGCTTAGTGAGGTCCTGTTCAGTGGGAGGCAGTAAAGGCGGAAACATATCTTCGCCGACCCTGCCAGGAGAAAGGAAGGAAGCAGTGGGATAGGTTGGGCACCCACCTCTGTAGCCCACGCTCAGCCGCCACCCCAAGGCTGCCACTCACCAGGTGCCTTGAGGGAACCCTCCCACTTGCTGGCTCAAGCAGCTGTCCTCCATAGCCACGTCAGGGCAGAGCAGGGGCTCAGGGCTGGATATGGCATGCTCCTGAGGCTGGCACAGCAGCAGGCCCCTGCTGGGGCCAGGAAAGCAAATCAGATGTTGGTGGGTGGGGGAAACGCTGGGAGGTAGCAGGGCCCCTGGGGTCAGGCTGGGGAATACCACTCACTGAGGGTGAGGTTGGTCAAAGGGCAGGCTCATCTGGTTCAGGCTGGAGGACATCGGCAGGCGAGGTCTGCAAGTGGGAAGGAAGGCAGTCAGAGAAAGGAAGGCTGGGCGAGAGCTGGGTGTTGCTTCCTCATCAAGTCAAGACCACTGAACAAGGGAACAAAACTTTCAGCTACTCATCTTGACTGCATAGCCTAGGGCAAGCCATGTCTACAGCCTGAGCTCCGTCTTCCAACCGTAAAGTGTGTGTTGGGGACTGGGAAGGGATGGGGACTGGATTAGCTAATTTCTGGTGTTTATTTGGACTCTGAACTTTGGTGGTTCTAAGTCCCCCACCTCAACTCCTGCGAGGGAGATGTCACGCCTGCACTAAGAGTAAATAAGTGCTTGAGTGTTACCTGGGAAACAAAAATGTCTAGATTACTTCAAGGCCGAAACAGGTGAACAAATGACAAGATAGGAGGTAAATGACTGTGGATACCAGGGGCAGGAGAGAGAACACCGATCCTTACATACTGCCCTTCTCTATGTGTGCATCGTGGGTCCTGGCTGGGAGTGGGAGGAGGAGCCCTCTTGCTATGAGCCAGAGACTTGGCTCAGCTTTACACATGTTATTAACTAATTTAGCCTTCACAATAACCCTATGAGGAAGGTAGTATTATTATTCTCCATTTCACAGATGAGGCACCAGAGTTAAGTAACTTGCCCTAAGTCAGTTAAGTAGCAGAGCTGGAAGCCGAGCCCAGGGAAGTCTGGGTCTTAACCCCCAAGCCTCAACGAAGTGAACGAAAGAGACAAAGAAAGCTTTTTGCTGCCCATTTCTCACAGCAGAGGCTCTCCTAACAAATTTGAATGCCCACCCCCCTTGCAGCTGGGCATCCCCACCCCATTCCCAAGAGGTTCTTCACTTACTCTTGGAAGGCTGGCAACACATTGACTGATTCTTCCCGGGAGAGGGCTTGAAATGAGGGGATGGAGTGAGAGTGTGGTGGGTATACCTGGGGCCTGGGGAAAGAAAGCAGAACCCTCTGATGCCAGCCCTTCTCCTGGACAACCCCATCCCCTGCCTAAGAACGAGGAACTCCTTTCATGGAAAGGAAAATTCCCTCCTTCAGCCCCCAGCACCAGCTCTCCCAGCTGCCCGTGCTGAAAGCCTGCCTGCACGGACCTCTCCTGTTCCCATCTCTCATGCTCCTTACACCATATCTGGGCTGAGCTGCATGTTCATGGAGTCAGGGGCCATTCTAAGGTCGTAAGAGGGCATCATGGCAGGCATTTGGGGCTCTGGCGTGGAAAGTGGCTGGTCCCTGGAGGAGGGAAGGAGGTATGTGCGACTGACCGATCGTCGATGCCACCACCCCTGCCTGCAAGTAAGTACCAGGCCTCACCCGTCATCCTCACCACACTCACCTTTCCACAGTCATCTTGATGGTAGCTGGCACGTAACCCCTGCCATCCTTACCTATCTGCTCATCTGTTGTAGGGAAGAAAGGGGAGCTATGGAGTGCTCCAGGGTAAGGGAGGAGGGGCGGGGGGAAAAGTGAGCATGGCAAGTAGGAGAAGTGGGGCTACAAAAATGGGGAGAGAAGACAGGGATGGCACAGTGGGCATGGGGGGAGCAATGGGGCCCGAGAAGGAGGAGGGCAGCAGGAAGGAGTCAGAATGGCCAGCTCTAGCTCACGCTTATAGTGGCTCCGGAAAGCCTCATCCTTGGGTTTCTTGGGGTAGAGGTTTTTGAGCTGAGCAAGGTCCCGGATTCGGTCCCCCAGGGAGCGAATGGACAGGTCTTTGGCAGAAAATGGCTGGATATTCTCTATCTGTGGGGAACCTACAATAGGAATGAGACCCTGAGTCCCCTCTGTCCAGATTTTCTTTCCCTTTCCCAGCCCCCCACACAGAACTCATTCTCAATCTACCAAGCAAGAAAGAGAGGACCTCAGGTGGGGGGTCCTGGGGAGGGGGACCTTCTAGTCTCCATCCCTGCAGAGCTCACAGTGAGAAAGTAGAAGTTTATACCACAGAAGGGAAAAGTTGGACCTAAGAAAGAACTTCCTGCAGATCAGAGTTGGCATCAAGGAAACCTAAATATTTCCTTCCCAGAAGAAACCTCAAAGGGCACAGGCACAGAGTCAGAGGACTGACTGAGGTGACCTCACCATCCTGGCCCCGGATGACGTGGGCAATGGTGATGCCTCCGATCTCCGAGTCGCTGAAGCGAAGAAGGAATGTTCCATCAGGCTCATTGAGAAGAAGGTTGGTGACGTACTGTTTGCTGATGAAGCCAATGATCAGCCTGGTCAGGATGAAGGAGAGGATGGGGATGGAGGCATTGAATGTGGCAAGGGAGCTGGAGGTACCGCCGCTTAGGCCACCTGGGGCAGGGACTCACCTGTCTGACCAGTAGCTCTTGAGACAGCGTTTGGTGAGGTCCAGGACACCATCGAACCACTGCCAAAAGGTGAAGCCACGACCCAGCAGGATCTCCTGTAGGGAGCGGGGAGCTGGTGTGAGCATGAAAGGTCCAGAGCTGGAGCCTGGATAGGGCAAGCATCAGGCTGTGAGTACCCATGTGACAGAGTCACATGGCAGAGGGACCAAACTGGACCCTATTAATGATAATGGCCAACACTCATTTACCATGTGCCAGGCATTATTCCAAGCCCTTTCCATAAATGAAGTTATCTGATCTTTACAAGGCTACAGAGGTAGGTCTTATAACTATCTCACCTTACAGATAAAGAATGGGAGCCCGAAAAGGTCAAATAAGTTGCCCAGGTCCACACAGCTGGTGAGAGGCAAAGCTGGGATTTAGCTCAAGAAGTCTGGGCTGGGGCCCCTCATAACCACGATGCCCCACCCCTTCACCCCCATCCCATCCCTAATGAGGCCTGGTGGAGGAGGGGTCCAGAGAAGGCAGCTGCCAGGTGTGAGTGTCCTGCTCCCTTTGCCAACACATCCTCTGGCCATGTGGGCTTTTCTTTGCTACTTTTTTCCTAAGAGAGTGGTGCATGACTGCATTTACCCAGCTGGTGGTCAACCAAGACACCTGGATCTTTTTTCCCTGTTCTTGTAACATACTCAGTTCTGAGCCATCTTATTCTGAAGGGTGTAAAATACAGTAGCTAAGAGCGAGAGTCGGAAATATGGGGTTCTATCCCAGCCATGACGCTCACCTGCTGAGAGGCCTTAGACAAGGTATTTAACCCCTCTGAGCATCAGGTTCCTGGTCTACAAAGCAAGGATAATAATAATACCCACCTTGGATATTGGGAAGATTAAATGAGATAAATATGTAAAGTGCTAAGCACAGTGCCTCACACATAGTAAGTATCAACATATGGTTGCTGATATTATCACATGTCCCTGTGGGATTTCATCCCGGTTTTTATTTTTCCTCTTCATCTGGGGACATGCTCATGATTTTAGAGAGAGGGGAAGAGAGGGAGAGAGACAGGGAGAGAAACACCACCCCAACCAGGGACCAAACCCGCAACCTAGGCATGTGCCCTGACTGGGAATCGAACCCGTGACCTTTTGGTCTGTGGGATGACACTCCAACCAACTGAGCCACACTGGCCAGGGCTCACCCTGGTTTTTGCAATAGGAACTATTTTCCCAATGGATCAAAGTTATTTTGAGCTATGTTTACACACAATCTGGGTGAGTCATGCAAGCCACTGGTAACGAGGGAAGACAGAAGGCCCCATACCAAAACCTGAGTGAGAGATGCCAGAGAATGCATCCCCTGGGCTGACCCCTCAGCTGAGGGTCTTTCCTGCCTGGGCCATGACAAAGCCTTCCTGATGGACATGATGGGGCACGGTGCAGATCCCAGAGTCAGTCCCTGGGCAGAGGGTGAGGAGGCCCTGAGTGCCCCAGGGATGAACAGCTTGAGGATAGGCAGTCCAAAGGGCAGGGGAATGACCTTGTTGAACTGTGACCAGGACACAGAACGGTGCTGGAAGGCTTCTATGCTGAGGCTGTTGTCGTTAAAGATCTTCTGGGCCAGGAAGAGGAAGTGCTCTGGGAGTAGCCCCTGGTTGGTGCCCACCTCAGCCATGAACTTGAGGTTCAGAGTCTCACACATCTTCTCCCAAGGCACCCGCTCGGCCACCACAAAGGGCACACGGTCCTGGGGGGGAGGGGAAAGGAAAAGGTGCCTCGAACTATCACCCCCATTCTCCCTCAGGAGGGCCCTTTGTTCTTTCACCTCCCCAAGGCTGCCCCTCCCAGACGTGGTCCCCCATGCTCGCTCGCAAAGATGGTGCTTCTCCAACAGTTTAGGGTGCTACAACGTGATAGTCAAGACTGGTATGAGAAGAGGGCAAAAGTACGGAAGCAGGTCCGTGAGAAGAAGGTAAGGTTACTCCATTTGAACACGCCTGTTAACCCCCCAGTCTGTACCTCACTCGCCTTGTCAGAGCCCACCCTGCCTCCCCCCGACTCCGAGTCTTTCTCACCATCTCAGAGAAGGCATTGTCCCATAGGATGGTGGCTTTGGCATTGTTGTCCTGGTTGCCGTGGACGATGACCACCAGGGGCAGAGAGAGCGCCTAAAGGGGGTGAGGAGCAGAGGTTCTTCGCACAGCCAAGGGCTTCCTCAGGGGGCTGGCTCTGAGGGGGAAACTATTGGACTCACACAACATAATTAAAAGCTCATGGTATGTTATCAAATGCTTTCTAAAGCTCAACTGGGGCCTTAATGTAGAAAAGCGTTTATGAGTCAGTGCTATGGAACAGACCTCCAGGTTTCAAATGCCAGCTCCAACACTTAGTAGCTGTGTGACCTGGGCAAATTACTCAATGTAATTCATCTGTAAAATGAAGCTAGCAATAATACCTCCTCAGATGTTACTGTGAGAACTGTGTGTGTGTATGTGTGTGTGTAAGTGTGTCACTTAAAACAGTGCCTTGGCCCTGGCCGGGTAGCTCGGTTGGTTAGAGCGTTGTCCCAATCAGGCAACGTTGTGGGTTCGATCCCTGGTCAGAGCACACGTGAGACTCAACCACTTATACAATGAATGTATAAATAGGTGGTACAACAAATTGATGTTTCTCTGTCTCTCTCTCTCTAATAAAAATAAATAAAAAATTTAGCCCTGGCTGGTGTGGCTCAGTGGTTGAATGCCGGCCTGCAAATCAAAGGGTCGCTGGTTCAATTCCTAGTCAGGGCACACGCCTGGGTTGTGGACCAGGTCCCCAGTAGGCAGTAAATGAGAGGCAACCACACACTGATGTTTCTCTCCCTCTCTTTCTCCTTCCCTTCCCCTCTCTAAAAAAATAAATAAGATATATATTTTTTTAATTTAAAAAATAAATAAAACCATGCCCCGGCCTATAAAAAGATGCTGGTTGCTTCTGCCCTGCCATGTGCACTCTGCTCTCGCTGCTCCCTGCTCATCCCAGCGTGAGTGCCAGGCGCAAAGGGTGTGGGGCCGTCACGACAGAGGGAGGACCCAGGGCCCCAGTGCGTGGCACAGCGGGCGGAGCTGGGGCCTTGGCTCACCTGGAGCTGGATGGGGAGCTTGCTGGGGCCGAGCACGAAGGTGGTAGAGAACAGCACAGCACACTTCTCCTCCGTGACCGACTCGGTGCCCTTGCGCTCACACCGCTTGATTTTCTTCAGAAGCTGCGGGGCGGGGTGAAGGAGAACAGGAGTGAGGACTGAAAGCCCTGTGCTCCCAAAACCCTCCCCAAGGAGAGTCCCGTAGTCTAAGCACCGCTCCCTCCTCTCCAGTGCTCCCTGAAGCCCTCACCAGGTTCTTGAACAGGGCGGAGCAGCAGTTCCCAGAACCCATGTTTTCAAAGGGCACAGTGTTGTTGGTGATTTCCCCAGTGCTTTCTCTGTCGGGGGAGGTCAGACAGTGAGTGCGCCGGGCCAGGTGTGGGGAGGAGCTTGAGTCCACCGGTCAGTGGGGTGGACTTCCGGCTCCACATCTCCATCTCCACTTTCCCTGCTGGGCTCTTAGGAGAGGCATCCCATCTTGGCCAGATCGAGACGTGCGGCCCACTCCAACACTGATGGGAGCCTCCCCTTCCCCCGCCTCGATCGTTCTCCCCACCACCCTCCCTTCCACTTGAAGGTGTCAGTCCCCCCCACCCCTGCCCCAGCTTCTTTGGCCTTCGCCACCCCAAGAGGCCTCTCCAGCCCCAGCTTACACTCCGGCCCCGGGCCCCTGGGGGCTGCTCAGCTCCCTCGCCTGCTTCTCAGTCACCATGTCAGCCCTGACCAGCGGAAACTTGGCTGGGGTCCCCAGGAATCGTGGGCCCAGCAGGAATCGAACTCCTGCCTGAAACTTGGTCTGAGTTTTCAGAACTTGGGGGGGCTGCTTCTCCACCAGGAAAGAGCTGGGAGTGAAGAAAACACAGGGGAATTAGTGGCTGGGCCCTCCCGGTGGCCTCTCCCCACAACTCTGACCCTCCTCCTCCCTTGGGGTCTGCTCCAGGCCAGGCTGGGGGCTCACAGGGCACACCTTGTGACGAGAGTTTGCAGGACTTCATCCAGCCGGCTAATCAGGGTTGTCCGGGTCTTGGGCTCAAGCTCCCCACCAGCTGCCCCCACCTCCTGCTGCAGCTGGAAATAAATGTCCACCAGGCTTTCACACCTGGGGGCAAGACAGTGGTCAGGAGGCACAGGATTCAGGCTACCTACTCTAGCCCAGATGCCCTGCCCCTAAACCCAGGAAGAAAGTGAGACACTGTGTGTGGAAGGGTGGGGTGGGCAGTGGGTGTGGCTGCAAGGCACCTGGGCCCAAAGGGTTCTGGGACATGCCTTGGCTCTGGTTGGGAGGTTCCTTCTCAGTGCCTGCAGTCCCTATGGAAACGTAGCGGCCTCTTCCTCAGGGCTCTGACACCCAGTTCAGCTGCCAGCATGCATGGTGCTTTTGCTCAAATTAAATGCTGCTCTGCCCAACGAGGCAAATAGAAAATGGATTCCCGTTCCTCTGGGCACGGGGCTTGCAGAGAAAACTGTGGGCTGGATGAACTCCCACTGGCGCCCCCTTGGCCGGGCATGCTTGCACAGGACTCGACCTGAATGACAGCGTGCACAGCTCTGCTGGGACTGGCTCCTGAACCCTGGCCCACTCCGAGGCCCTCTCGCCTGGCTTTTTCTTTCTCACTCCTGTGGGTCCTCCAGCAGAAACAGGGGGTGCCAACTCCCAGCCCACTCCCTTCCCTGTCAGCCCTGCCCCAACCTCTCCTGTAGTTGGGTCAGGTTCTCATCAAATGGTGCGCCGTTCCCTGCCAGCTGCTGCTGCCGTTTCCAAATCTGGATCCTCTTCAGCACCAGGGCCTGGGCAGCCTCCAGCTCTCCAACAGTCTCCTGCAGCAACGTGGCCAGGGCCTGCGGGCAGGAAAGGCCTGAGCCAGGGCCCCATGTTGCCTCGTCACCCAGCTCCTGAGGACAGGAGTGTCTCTCCTCTCTGGCATTCCCTTACTGCACGTCAGTCTGTCTCTCTGAGATCTAATCTCCATCACAGAGATTAGATTTTAGATCCTTCAAAGACTGCATTTTCGGCTGAATCTCCACCTCTCGGTCCATTACTCACCTCACTTGGCCCAGTCCCATTGGCAGGAGTTTCTATCAAGCTGTGCAGGGACACTGAGGGTTGGAGCAGAAATCAGGAGTGAAGAAAGTTTTGAGGTTCAGTCAAGAGTGAGATCCAAGAGGGGATCACTCCCACATACTACCCCGAAACCTCTCAGGGCTCCAGGCCCGGGCTCCCACCTTGGCCGGCCTCAGCCTTCTGCTTCAGTGCTTCTCGGAGAAGGCGGCTTTCCCCGACTCGGTGTCGCAGCCTCTGCAGGGCGGTGTTAAACTTGAGTTCCTCCTGCTTCCAGTGGAAGGACATTGGCAAGTGACGGAACTGCACAGGAGGGACAGACATCAAGAGTTATAACACTATCCATTCCTCTCTACTCGGCCCCCACTCCCTACCAGCTGCCACGCTCTGCAGAAAAGGAGACAGGCCACTTCCCTTGTCTCCCCTTTAACAGTTCTTCCTCACCTGTTGGAATCTCCCAAAGATAAGCAGACTCAGCTCCCTACTCCTTGCTCCTCTCCCCAGGACTCACTACCCCCAGTCCTTCATTTGAAGCTTCCCTGAGCTTGTCTTGGGGTTCACTCTGACCATCGGAACTCCTTTAGTTGTCCTGAACCTACAACACTGAGGCTTTCCTGAAGTTCAAATTCCTTCTAGTTTCTCATGGCTCAGGCTGAAGTTCCAGAGAATTGAGTTGGGGTGGGATGTGGACTATCACGGTACCTGCTCCATAACAGCTTTTTTCTCCCCTTGAAGTATTTGTCTGAAAACGGCTACCAGCTTCAGGGGGTCCCTCTGATATATGCTCTATAGAAATGAAGAGTGATAGGCAGAGTTAGCCTGGCTCTTACCCATGTCAGTCTCCCCTCCAAAACACCGCCCCCAACCCGGCCTCAGTTCACACACACACACACACCCCGAAAGGCAACACAACTGTAGACTCCAGAAGTTTTCATGCATTTGCATGCTTTTAAAATCTAATTTGCATGCTAGCTAACAGCTAACCACAGGAACACCAATTTGTTTCCAGTGCCCAACCAATTTTCTTACAGCATCCAATGCTCACCCCAGCTCCACTCTAGCCCCACTCCAGCCTTGTCCCCTCCCCTCCTGGCCCCACCTCCAGGGTGTTGATGTGCTGCAAGATGGCGCTCCCCTCCCCTGGCTTCCTGGCCGAGGCCTGAAGGTGCTGGACAGTGGCAGAAAGTAGGGTGCTGGCCATGTTGCAGCAGAAGGCATCTGAGCCAACCAGGAACTCCCTGTGGGAAAATCAGGATCAGGCGGCTTTGGGTGAGGGCTTCATCAGCTCTACTAACTCTTCACCCCACAGTAAACAGCTCAGTGGCTCCTTCCTCTATTACTCTCCATCCAGGCCCACTGCAGCCCTCGTCTTGCTGTGATGGGAAGTGCCCTTGCCCCAGCCCTGGCCTCCCTCCTCTTTGGTTCAGCCTTCTAAGGGATAGGGGACTCCGCGTGTCAGCACGCATAGTCCAGTTAATGCGGCACAGACTCCCTGCTAAATCTGGGCTACTGCATGTCAAATAATGGGTCCCAAGTCCTGAAATGGTGCAGAGAATATCTAATTAAAGGGAAAGTGGGTGGAGAAAGACCCGGGGGGTTAGCATGGGGCAGCGGGAACTCACCAGGGCTGGTTCTCCAGCCAGTCACCCAGGAGATGCCGCAGGTGATGGGGAAAGTCAACATAGAGCCGCTGCAGTTTTTCTGGGGGCATCTGGGAGACCAGCCCCCACAGAGACATGGTCTGGGGCTTGGAGGGCATCTGGAGGAAAGGAACACGCCACTCTGAGAGGAGCTCAACAAAGGCGGCCTATGCTCTGGGGCAGCCAGGGACCTCCTGAGGACAGTCCTCCGGAGACCATCCCCGCCACGCACAGCCAGACCACCTCACACCAGGGACATTTTGGGTCGGTGCCTGAAACAAGGTGAACCTTTCGATGGTAGACACAGGGGTGACGGGGGGTGGGGATGATGAGCTGAGCTGCAGCCAGAGGAGTGGGGAGGCAGGGGAGGCGGGGCACGAGGGAAAGCTCCCTGGAGGAAGGCAGGGCACTCAGGTTGCAGCTCTAGACCTGCCTCTGGTTCTGTGAGCAAGGAGCCTCCCCTCTGTGGACCTCAATCTTCCCATCTATAAAATATGATGCTTGGAGAGGGGCAGAAATTTCCCAACTATTTATTTATTTACTTAAAAAGATTTTAGTCCTGGCTGGTGTGGCTCAGTGGACTGAGCAGCGGCCTGCAAACCAAAGGGTCGCTGGTGCAATTCCCAATCAGGGCACAAGCCTGGATTTCGGGCCAGGTCCCCAGTAGGGGGCGCGTGAGAGGCAACCACTCATTGATGTTTCTCTCCCTCTCTTCCCCTCTCTAAAAATAATGAAATAAAATCTTTAAAAAAAGGTTTTATTTCTTTATTTATATTTAAAGAGAGGGGGTGGAGGGAGAAAGAAAAGGAGAGAAACAGCCATGTGAGAAAAACATTGATAGGTTACCTCTTGTATACACCCGGACCAGAGACAGAACCTGCAAACCAGGCATGTGCCCTGACCGGGAATCGAACCGCTGACCTTTCACTTTGTAGGACAACGCCCAACCAACTGAGCCACACTGGTCAGGACAACTTTCCAAACTTTTTTTTTTTTTTTCTGTGCCTCGCGCGGCCGCGGGACGGGCACAGCCGCCCGCCCCCCGGGTCGCCAAGGGCTGCTCTACCCCTCCATTCTGGCCGTCGGGAGCAGAGGGGCTCCGGGCGGGCAAAGCTCGAGGGGACCTTTCCAAACTTTTTAAAGCAATAGTGTTAATCTGTGGAATCCCAGTTATATAACAGGTATACACTTGGAGTTTCTTTGTTGAAAGCTAGTGTGGTAGGCCGGGAACTCTACTGCTTCTACTTGTCTCTCCCCACCTCCTGACCCCATAGGTGTCCCTGAGAAATCCCTCAAAATTCCAGGGCCACATGAGATAATTTGAAAACTAGCCAACTAGATGGTGAAGAAGAGGCTGGTAGAGCAATATAGCTACCATTTATTGAGCACTTACTATGTATGAGATGTTATACTAAGCACACGATCTCATTGGAGCCTCACAACAATGTTTTAAATATATCATTATCTCCTTTAAGAGATGAAGAAACCGAGTCTCAGGGGGTTCTCTAACTTGCCAAGGCCACTCAGCAAGCAAGTTCAGAAACCAGGATTTGACTCCAAGTGGGGACCAACCACCACACTGTGCTCAGGAAGAAGGCGAGAGAATGAAGGGAAAGCGGGGCTGATAAGCCTGGAGCAAAGAGTCTGAAAGAGGAGGAGAGGAAGACAGAGGCTTGACTAGAAGGCCAAGGACAGAGAAGAAAACAGGGCAAGGGGAAAGGAGGAGACGGGAGACGGTTATGACCCCGTTTCCGAGTGGGCTGCAGAGTGGGCTCAGTAAACCAGTGGTTTCCCTGGGGTCTCTCAGTTCATGTTTCTGGTAATGCACTTCTCCCAGAGATGAGGGAGAGGAAGGGATGGAAACTCCCTGGGTCTCCCCCAAGTCAGTAACCCCAAATCCTCCTGTTGGACTTTTAGCCTCTCCTTTCTCCTGGGACTCCCAAACGGGTAGAGAACGGAGGAGCCCCTACTCTGGAGACTCCTGCTTCAAGACCTTCCCCCCACCCCAGGCCTTTTCTCCCTAACCCTGCCCCCATCCCCAGCTATCTTCTCCCAAAAGCAGAATCGCGCCCCCCACCCCACCCCACCCCACCCCCGCCCAGTGTCCTCCAATAGGCCCTTTTTTAACCCCACTTTGGGGTGGGGCACATTTGGGTTTGTGTTTCAAATTCAAGGGAAGGCTCCATTCCTTCTCCCTTCCTCCCTTGCCTCTCATGGAGCTAAGAACTTTGACCCTCTACCCCTATCCTATTGAGAACTGAGCCTATTCCTAAGTCATAGGCAGTCCCCCTTGGTCTATAACCCCGTGTTGCGTGGCCAGCCTCCTGGCCTGTCCCTGGTTCCGGCCGCCTCCCCGGCTCCGTCTCCAGACATCAGGAGGCCACACTCTCCCCCACCCCCACCCAACGACAGAGCTGGTCGATCGGCTTGTCGGTACAGGAGCCCGATCTGCTGAAGGCACCTTAAAGACGGGCAGGGACGCCGGAGCCGGCGTGAGGGGGTGGGGCCAGCGCTCCCTTCCCACCCGGGCAGAAAAGACCCAGCGCCCAGAGTTCTCATCATCACCTGCTTCGTGGCCTAAACCTGAGCTCAGCCCCTCCATTCCCGAGTCCTCTGACCGTGGGACCACAGGATCAAAAGTCAAAAGAGCTTCTGCAAGTTGCCCAATGTGTGTGTGTGGCAGTGGGGGCGGGAAGGGGCGCGGGGAGGCGGAGCCAGCGGCACGCGGAGGGTTAACCCCGGGCCGCCGGGAAATCTCGGCGTCTACAGCAGCCAAGCGTGGAGCAGTTTTGAGGGGGGAAATTCCCCCTCTTCTGGGGCACCATGAGGTCTACATCTGGAGCTCGCTCATCCCTCAGTTCCTGACCAGGAACCTTCACGGGACAAAAGGATAGGGGTTTGTCGGCCCGCTTAGCCTCTGGCAGCAACCTTCTAAGGGAGGGGCAGCCACTTCCCCCCCCACAGCACCCTCCTAGCCCTCCGTCCCCCGTCTTTAGAGTCCTGGGGGGACGGCGGTGTGGAAAAAATGACCCAAGGAGGGGAGGTGGTAGTGCTGGGCCTGTACCCATCCCGGATTCCTCTGAGATTCCAAACTGCCAAACCCAGTACAACGACCAGCTACCGACACCAGTTGAAACAGTTTCTGGGGAGCCATCTACCCCACCATGGGGAGGATCCTGAGAGGCCCTGGGCTAGTCCCCTCCCCCACCCGTGACACACACACACTGATAGCCAGAAGGCCCCCACCCTCCCATCCTCGGAGATATCCCCTCACCTTGGCAACCCCTCTGCTGTCTTCTCCCTCTTTCAGCAGGCACTGCAAGGCCATGGACTTGTAGCTCTGTCCAGCGAGTTCAGGGCTGGCCTTGCCAGCACCCGCCCTCCAACACCACCACCACCAAAAAGAAAAAGTACACACACACACACAATCCTCTCCCTGTCCTTCCTCCTCAGTGTAAGCAGTTGCTTGCCCCAGCCCGCTGTTTCCGGCTTCTCTGTCTACCCAGGTCCCTCCCTGGAGCTCTGACGACACAGAGAAGAGAAAGTAGGCTGGAGGAGGAAGAGGAAGAAAGTGTGTCTCCTGTGCCAAATGGTGGGGAGACAGGACTGGGGCTCTCAGGGCCCTGGGGCCTGGATGGAGGGGAGATGGATCCCCACCTACTCTTTTCCCCCAAAGTGATAAACTTTTCTCCAGAAAGTCACCTAGTATTGAGCAGAGACGTGCGTCCCAAACTGCCTCTCTCATACCCAAATTTTCACAGAGGTCCCAGCATTTGGGCTCCCAAGGGCCTGGGCTCCCTGGCAGCTCTGGGAAAGCAAATCCCTCTGGGCTCCACACTCCCTCCAGTGGAGGACCCTGAAAAGTAGCTGGGGAACTCCGTGCCCTCTGGAATGCCTAGGTCCCCCTCCCTTCTTGGTAGGGAACGCCTTAGAGATCTCGTGACCACTGATGGGAGGGAGAGAGAGGGAGGGATCCCAGGCTCAGAATTCTGGAAGACTGCAGGGGTCCGTCAGAAACTGGGAGTGGGCACTAGCTGGAGTTTCTGCCTGCAGATTCCCAAGGGACAAGTTGGAATACGAATCTGCTGTGCAACCTTGGTGAAGTTCCTGTTTCTGGGGTAAACACTGAGACACACCCAGAAACAAACACACATGCACAACTTCCCCAGCCACAAGACCACACACACACACATACTTACTTACACATGTGCAGGCAGGCTCACAGACATGTCAGCGCTCAGAGCCACATGCGGCCGCAAGGACACACATACACATATAAGTCTTGCTCACCTACTGAGTTATCATCATAACTAATGGATAGTTTCTGCAGCTTTTTCTGGAGGAGGCCAAGAGACCCCCAAACCTGAGAGACCTGGTGTGTGGGAAGCGTGGCTCCTGGGGCAGACAGGGAGGTAGGTGGGAGGAGGTTTCTACTCCCCTCCTGTGTTCCTAAACGGGGCAGGGCTGAGGGGGCCAAAGCTAGGCCTTTGCTGCCCCCTGGTGCCTGGACTGATTCCCAGAACCCAGCTCCTCTCCCTTCTCCCCCACGTGGATGGGCATGTGTATGCAAGAATGCATGGCTGTGTGAGCCCAGCCAGGCAACAGAGGGTAGTAGTTAAGAACTTGGACTCTGGAGACAGGCTGCTTGGGTTCAAATCCTGCCAACACTACTAACTGCATGATCTGGGCAATTTATTCTTCGTGCTTCAGTTTTGTCATCTGTAAAATGGAACAAATAATAGTCTTAACTGAGGTTATGTGAGTAAAATGTGATAATATGTATGAAGGCTTAGAACAGTGCCTGGCACATAGTAAACACTAGGCACTATTTTTATGGCCCAGAATAAACGAGAAATAAGGAAGGCAGAAGAGCCTCCATTCTACATAGGAATCCCTGGTTTGGGGGGTAGTATTAGCCCCACTAAGACAAAACCTATTAGAAGTATGTGCGTTTGTGCCTTTACTATGTCTGGAAGGCAGGGGATAGAAGAGGAGGGAAAGCAGGGGTGGAGATGGCCAGTGGGGAATCTGTTCTGGGACTGCAGTGCGTGCACACAAGTACCCACAACACACACAGTTTGTATGTGCTCCCAGGTGCCCACGCTGCCTGCAGACATTCACAGACAGTGACCGAATTCAGGCTTCATTATCTAAGGGTCTCGGAAGGTCCAAGTTCCCCTGAACTTTTGCAAGAGAAGGGGAGGAGTGAATGCAGTCTCAAATTTTGCCTCCTTTTAGGGGTAGGTAGGTAAGGAGCAAATACTGGTAGGAAAACAGTGTTTATTGTCATCCTCTCCAACCGATTGCACCAATGGGGATGTTATGATGTCATGGAAAGAACCCAGAATTTAGAGGCAAATCTGGCTTGGGTCTGATTCTATTTTGTATCCACCCCTTTAAACGGAGACAATAGTTACAAGTACTTTACACAGTCTAGGCTAGGGAGGTGTCTAGGGTGCAGAACTTACAGAGGTACTCATCTTCAGGCTGTGGCGTTGCAGGGTTAGCGAGACTTTGAGTAACGACACCCCACCTGCATGGCCCTGTGAGTGAGTGCCATAGTCGCCTTGCCCTCTTCCAGGTCCTGCCATCCCACCAAGTGGCTGTTGGGACCGCACCAGAGAAAGCATAAGGAAAAGGAACCCCACTGCAGGTTGTAACCCAATTGAGTCACAAAATCAGTTGGGCGAGTGTGTTAATTTGCTAGGGCTGCCATAACAGAGCACCACAAGCTGGGTGGCTTAAGCAAAAGAAATTTTTGTCTCACAGTGACAGAAGCTGGAAGCCCAAGATTGAGGTGTTGGCAGGGATGGTCTCGTCAAAGGGCTGTGGAGAGAATCTGCTGCAGGCCTCGGTCCGTGGCTTGTAGTTGGCTGTCTTCGTGCTCACACGGTGCACTCCCTGTATGTGAGCCTGTCTCCACATTTCCCCCTTTTTCTAAGGGCACCAGTCAGATTGGATTAGGACCCAACCTAATGACCTCATTTTAACTTGACTACCTCTGTAAAGACCCTATCTCCAAATAAGATCACATTCTGATGTACTGGGGGACACCGTCCCTCATATAAATACGAATTTTTGAGGGACATAAGAATTCAACTTATTAGTATATGAATGTTCAAGAGACACAGTTTGACCCATAACAGTGAACATTGATCATCACTTTTTTATTTTTTATTATTGTATGTATTTATTGATTTGAGAGGGAGAGAAAATCATTGATTGGTTGCCTCCCATACATGTCCTGATGGGGAACTGAACCCACAACCTAGGTACGTGCCCTGGCTGGGAGTCAGACCTCCCACTTCTTGGCATACGGAACTACGCTCCGACCACCTGAGCCACACCAGCCAGGGTGATCGCCACTTTTTAAAAACAGAATAGATTAGAATAGATTAGAATAGAATAGAAAATACCAGAAGGCATCAGACAAACAAGTGAGGATAAGTAGTGCCTGAGTTCTAGGTCTTGATGTAAAAGACATTTTAGTGCAGGTTTGTGATTTTTTTAAAGCATCATTTGAATGTTGGTTAACATCACAAATAATTTTGCATTTCTTTACAACTGTTTTATGGGTTAAGCCTTCTACTCCGACAAGAATATAAGCTCCTGGAGGGCAGGGAATCACATCATCCTGTAAGCACTGCTGCGTAGCTAGAAAAGACGACATTTTTTTTTTCTGGCTAGTAAATACAAGAACTACCATTTACTGAGTGTTTACTGTGTACCTGACACTGGGTTAAATGTTTATTTTTTTTTAAGATTTTATGTATTTATTTTCATAGATAGGGGAAGGGAGGGAAAAAGAGAGGGAGAGAAACATCAATGCATGAGAGACACATTGTCGGTTGTCTCACACACGCTCCTCAACCGGGGGCCTGGCACGAAACGCAGGCATGTGCCCTGACTGGGATCAAACTGGTGACCTTTCGGTTCGCAGGCCGCGCTCAATCTACTGAGCCACATGAGCCAGGGCTGAGCTACATGTTTCACATACACTAAACTTAGAGATCCATTGATGGCAGGAGCTAAGTACACTTCACAGACAAGATGAGTGGGCCATGCTCAGGAGCATTAGGCAGCGGGCTGGGATTTGTGGAGGGCTGAGGGATAAAAGGGAAAGGTCACAGAAGTGTGGGAAGAAGCTGTGGGCCCCTAGCCAGTTTTGTCTCTCAGACCTTTGCCATTGTCCCAAAATTTCCATCCACCTTGACACCAACCCACCCAACACCTAGATTAGAGGAAAAAGAGGCCCTCAGTTGTCGACGCCCCCAGTTTCCTGCTCCCTACCAGCAAACACATTCATCTGCACCTGCGCCCTCCCTCGGGCTCAGAGGAGAGGATATCTGTGTCCCTGCCCCTTCCCAAGGTATGTTCCTCCACCTGTGCTCAGGGCCCTCCCTTCTGCTTCCCCAGGCACTGTTCCATTTATTATGCCTTGATCCCCCAGATCTGCAACCTCTCATTTCTAATTATTACAGCTGTTAAACCTCAGCATTTAAACATGTTCAAATCTCTCCTACCTTTAAAAAAGTGAAGTTAAGCTGATCTCAAACAAACAAAACCAATCTACCCAGAATCGATGTCCAGTTAATTCCACAAAAAATGTGTTGGGTGTCTATTTTTAGGCTCTTCAGCTGAGAGGGGAAGCCTGATTAGTTAACAAAAATTGATACTACAGGATAACCGGGGTTATGACTCCAGTGAAGCACAGGGTGCCATGGGAATACATAGAAGAGGCATGTAGACTAGGTAGAAGATAGGGGAGACCAGGGAGGTCTTCCTGGAGGAAGTGGTGCCCAAACTAAATCTTGAAGGAAAAATAGGAATTATTTAGGCAAAGAACAAGAGAAGAGCTAAACTAGGAAGAGGATCTAGTATATGCAAAAGCATGGATACTATGGGATTATGGCACCTTCTAGAAATGGGTAGTAGTTGGCAATGAAAGCACTAGAAGATTTAGGGCTAGTGAGTAATATCATGAGATTTAGTAGAGAGACCACCCTGGCCGTAGTGTAGAGGAGGAATTTAAGGTAAAAGTCTGAAGCCAGGAGAACAGTTCAGATGGAGGAAGAGAGCGTTTAGTGGAGGAGTAGAGGTGAAGCAGTGTGGAATCGAGGCTAGTTTACGAAGAGAAGTAAAGACATGAAGAGCCAGTGGGTAAGGAAAGAATAGAGTCAAGGAACTGGCCTTCCTGGGAGTGAGGGAGAGAAAGAGCTCGAGGGCTGCGATGCTGTGGTTGGAGACAAGGGGCTGAGATTTCAGTCCAGCTCTCCTGGGAGGTACAGGCTGTGGCTATTGGAGTCAGTGGCTGTGGCAACATGGAGGTGAGTCATCGTAGTTGAGAAAGGCAAGGAACCAAGAGGCCAAGGGGCTGCTGGACTACCTGCACGAACACTGAAGCTATCTGGCTTTGCAAAAGGCCTGAAGGTAGACAGGAAAACAGTGAATCTGATGCCAAAGTCCTCAAGCGGTGTGGGAAAGTGGCCAGGACATCAGTGGATGACCGCAAAAATAATAAGGAAGATTTAGTGACACTTTATGTGTTACTTCAATTCCAACTTTAAAAACATCTAAGCTCTGTACATTTTACCCTACAATACTATGGGATAGAACTATGTGCCCAACATGGTAGCCACTAATGATACATGGCTATTTAATTTTTATTCAAAAATTCAATTTCTCAGATACACTAGCCACATTTCAAATGATCAATAGCCACATATGGCTAATGGCTACTATATTAGCACAGATACGGGACACTTCCACCTTCACAGAAAGTTCTATTGCATTGTGTGTTGATAGTCCTCGTTTTACAGATGAATAGCCTGCAGCATGGAAAGGTTAAGTAACCCACCCAAGGCCAAAGAGCTGGCAAGTAAACCGGGATTTGAATCCAGTTAATCTAACATAATCACTGTTGCCCTTAAGATGCATTTTCTCAATGGAAGGTGAAATAGCTGGTCCTTACAAAGGAGGAGGAATTTATATGACTATCAGGGCGAACACTGGTGGTGCCTGCTCAGCAGCAAGCCTTTCTCCCTTGCGGGCAAAGTCTGGATTTTGTGCAGGCGTTCCCTCCCATGAGGTCAGGGGATGAATCTCACTGGTCCAACCAATCATAGTATTTCCATTCCCCTGGCCAATAGGACCATAAGGGGCTCTTCGGAAAGATTTTGTTCTTCTTTAATACGAAGTCCGTATGTGAGACTGGAACAGCTGCAACCACGTTGCAACTGTGAAGAGAAATACTATCAATATTGAGGATAGAGTAGCAGTGCAAAGAGGTAAAACATTCTCCAAGAATTAACCAGCTCTAGACTTCCTCATTGTTCAATCTGCTTTAATCAGATCTTCTGTTACTTCCTGCTAGATGCATCCCTAACTGAGCTCTTGGTCGAACCAATTAACTATAGGAAATGGAGAGCCCAGAGTGGGCTGATTGCCCCAGCTCCCAACATCACTCATTTTGTGTACTTGGAAGAATAAGTGATATCTCTTTAAAGGAAGAGCATCCTCAGACAAGCAAAGAAGAGTAAGCACAGTCTGAGCGAAAGGTGGCCCAAGGCTTCGTGCAAGGGTAGGGGTAGGGAGCAATACAAGGGTGGTCAGGAAGAGGAAGCCCCGGGCTGAGTGGAGAAGGGCAGACGCCCAGTGAGGCCTGCCAAGGACGACAGGATGTGAGCAATGGTAGGGTCAGCTGATCTCAAGGTTCCAGATGAGGCCCTGGGCTGTCAGAGGCTTGCTGTGGCCAACAGACCTTCGCCTCCCAGAAGGACAAGTAACAGCCCTGGTGGGTGGGCAAAGTCAAACATCTCTGAATGGAGCCAGCTGTGGTCAGGATTGAGCCTCTGCAAGGAAATTCCAGCCTTCTAACTAGCTCCGTAATTACTGTCTTCCCTCCACACCCCCCGACCTTCTCTTCCCCAGTGCGGCCAAGGTTCTTGGGAAAGTTATTCATGCTGTCTTCCCTCCCTCACCTCCTCCATGCATTGCCAGCTCGCCACTGTCCCTACCAGCCCAATGCAACTGTTCTGGCCTATGTCACACATGCCCTCCTAAGGTCAAGGACAATGGCTTGCCCCTGTCCTTCTCCCACTGGACTCTCAGCAGTGTTCCACAGTTAGGCACTCTTGAGTAAGCTCTGTCCCTTTTGGTTTTCATGATCCCTCCTGGTCTTCCTCCTTCCTCTCTGGGTGCTCCTTCTCAGTCTCCTGTCTTCACAGATGACTCTTCCTGTGTAATCTCCTCCAGACCCAAGGCTGCAGCATCCCAGGGGCAAAGCAATGTGATATGGTGCTTAAAACCATGGCCTCTGGGGTCAGGCCACCAGGTTCAAATCCCTGCCCTATATTTGGTTGATGTATGACATCCAAATTCCTATCAAGATGAAGATCATTATCTTTGCCGGCTTGCCCCACCCCAAGAGAGCCACTGTTCTGATTTTTTTCCACCATTAATTAGTTTTGTCTGAGAATTCATATAAATAGAATAAAACAGGATGTGTTTTTACATCTGCCTTCTTTTACTCACCGTGTTTTGAGATTCATCTGTGTTGTGTGTACCCATAGCCTGTCCATTTTTATTACTAAGTAGTATTCCATTGTAGAGATATACCACAATTTGTTTATTCTTTTTCTTTTTTCTCTTAATTATAGACAGCAGGGGGCTGTAGCTGGTTTTTGGTTATTACGAAGAAAATTGCTCTGTGGCAATTTTCTTCTTCCAATCTTTGTGTGAATACGTTTTCATTCCTCTTGAATGACTAGGAGTATAATCGCTGGGCAACAGGGTAGGTATATGCTTAGTTTTAGAAGGAACTTCCACACATTGTTCTAACGAGAGAGCACACTGTACGTCCCCCACACTGCATGGGGGTTCCATTGCCCCACATTTTTACTGACATTTGGTTTTGTCAGTTATTTAAAGTTTAACCATTCTAGTGAGTGTGAAGAATTATCTCATTGTGGTCTTAATGTGCATTTTTAAAATATATATATATTTTAAAGATTTTATTTATTTATTTTTAGACAGAAGGGAAGGGAGGGAGAAAGAGAGGGAGAGAAACATCAATGTGTGGTTGCCTCTTGCACTCCCACCCACTGGGGACCTGGCCCGCAACCCAGGCATGTGCCCTGACTGGGAATCGAATCGGCGACCCTTTTGGTTTGCAGCCCGCGCTCAATCCACTGAGCTACACCAGCCAGGGCTTTAATATTTATTTTTTAGAGAGAGGGGGAGGGAGGGAGAATGAGAGGGAGAGGAACACTGATGTGAGAAAGAAATATAGATTGACCTCCTCTCACACATGCCCCGATGGGGACCAAACATCTCCCAGGCATGTGCCCCAGTGAAGAACTGAACCCGGTGACCTTTTGCTGTGTAAGAGGGTGCCCAACCAACTGAGCCACGCAAATCAGGGCTTAATTTGCACTTTTTTGATGACTAAAAATATTGAATATTGTTTTAGGTTTATTGCTCATTAATATATGTCCTTTTGCGCCTGGCTGGTGTAGCTCAGTGGATTGAGTGCGGGCTGGGAACCAAAGGGTCCTGGTTTGATTCCCAGTCGGGGCACATGCCTGGGTTGCAGGCCAGGTCCCCAGTGAGGGCCATGTGAGAGGCAACCGTACATTGCTTTCTCCCTCTCTTTCTCCCTCCCTTCTCCTCTCTCTAAAAATAAATAAAAAATAAAATCTTTAAAAACATATATGTTCTTTTGCAAAGTATCTGCTCAGGTCTTTCGTCCATTTGTTTTTAAAAATTTGAATGTCTTTTTGGTACTGTGTTATAGGAAATATATATATGCATACACACACACACACACACACACACATACACACAGACACATACTCCGGGTACCAGTCCTTTTTCTTAATGATGTCTTTTGATGAACAAAAATTTTAAGCTTTGATGTTTCTTTTATCGATTTTTTTCTTTGTGGTTATTATTTTATGTGACTTAAGACATTTTTGCCTACTTCTAAGTCATGAAAATATTCTGTTTTCACCTAAAAGCTTTATGATTTTAGCTTTTATAGCTTAGATCTATGATCCATTTTGAATTAATGTTTGTATATGGTGTGAGGTAGGGGGTAAAGTTCACTTATTTCTCCCATATGGATATTCAGTTGTTCCAGCACCATTTGTTGAAAAGACATACCCTTTTTCCCCAGTGTACCGCTTCGATGCCTTTATCAAAAATCAAGTGACTTTTGCCCTGACTGGTATGGCTCAGTGGTTGAGTGCCAGCCTACAAATCAGGGGGTTGCTTGTTCAATTCCCAGTCTAGGGCACATGCCTGGGTTGCAGGGTCCCCGGGGGGGAGGCGTGTGGGAAGTGGCCACACATTGATGTTTCTCTCCCTCTCTTTCTTCTCCCCTTCCCCTCTCTAAAAATAAATTTTAAAAATCTTAAAAAAAAGTCAAGTGATTTCTAAGCGTGAGTCTGTTGCTGATCCCCCATTCTGTCCATTAGTCTGTTTGTTGGTCCTTGTGCTAGTACCGCACTTGGTGACTGCAACCTGCAAGTCTTAAAGCGAAGTAGTGTGAGTCTTCCCGTTTTTCTTAGCATCGAGATTTAAAAGCTCCCCGCAGGTGATTCTAGTGTGCTGCCCAAATTTAAGAACTTTGAGAATATTCTAATGTGAACCAAAGTTTCCAGACCCCGTTTCCTCCTCTAGGGAGACATGATAAACTAATTAGTAAACTTGATCCTGACTCCTTAGTCTTGAATCTTCCTCTTTAACTTTGATGCATTAAGGACTTCCTCATCTTTACCTGACTCCCTACCACTTCTAGAAAAAAAAAGTCTAAGTCCCTAATGTGGCTAAAATCACCCTTTGCGGTTAGGCTCCCTAATATTTCATCCATCACCCTCCCAAATAAGTACCTTGAACTTCAGCCATATCATTAGTCATTCCTCAAATATTTTTTTTTTTACTGTTAGTTCATGTCTTTTATTAACCCACATAAAATTACTTGTATTTTGATTGTTGAAGCAGAAGGTCTGACATCTGCCACAACAATGTCTGTCAAAGTGGCTGGCCATAAAAAAACCAACACCACATTCACCTGAAGGGCCCCCAGATGAAGGCAACGGATTTTGCCTTTCTCATCCACCTTATACTGTTTCAGAACAGCCAGCTTCACCTCCTTTCTCGGATGCTTATTCCTCCTGGAAGTGGTGTAAGAATTCTTCCTTTTCTTAGCACCATCACGGAGTCGCAGCGCGAGATGGAGAGTGGACACCTTTCGAATGTTGTAGTCAGACAAAGTACGTCCATCTTCCAGGTGCTTGCCAGCAAAGGTCAGTCTTTGCCGACCAGGAGGAACTCCTTCCTCATCCTGATCTTGGCCTTTACATATTCTGTTGCATCCAAGGTTTCATCCTCGAGAGTGATGGTCTTCCTCACAAGGGTTTTCACGAAAATCTGCACCTTCGCAGCAGGTCCACCACAGATGGCAGATCAGAAAGCTTCCTCGAGTGTTTTAAACTTCCTCATTTTCCCACGCCTTTGCCTGCCCACCAGCCTAAAACACATTTTCCTCCTGTCATTTTCTTCTTCTCTTTCAACATGTAATCTGGCATAATCAACACTGATGTGCTTTGACCCCCTTATACGGAATAAGCATCCTGCCCTGGTTCCCATGGCCCTCTGCGCTTTCCTTTATCACAGACATTAAGGTGCTGTGTTATAACTACCCATCGTCTTGTTGCACAAACCCACTCGTCTGCATGCTTCCTGAAGACTGAGACTGTGTTCCATCTCTTGTCCCTAGTGCCTGCCAATGTGCTCAGCACGTATGAGGTACCTAATACATGTTTGTTAAATGTATGGAAACTGGGCTCCAATCTGCACTGTGACTTGGGGCAAATTTTGTTAATCTCTTTGAGTCTCTTTCTATATCTACAAACTGGAAATAAGACCTATGCCACAAGGTGGTTATGAGTCTCAAGTGAGCTAATCCATGTAAAGTCCGCTGTGTGATTTGGTACCTGGTAAGCACTAGCTCAGTAAATCTTGGTTCTCTTCCCACCTTCCACCAGACCCTTCACACCCTTCCTATTGTCACTTCTTTAGCTGACCACTAGGTGGTGTCAGTCTCTGGCCTGACATTCATTCCCAGGGCAGCCCCCCTAATGCCCCAATCCCAGTGCCAGTTACACTCAGACAGGAAAAGATGATGAACGATTTGCTGGGAGATCCAAAAAAGATACCCTCTCTCATACCAACTTCTTTGCCTACTGTCACCCTTCTAGGTATCCTGATTATGGATTGCAAAAAATTCCGGTTTGATTTCCCACTATTTTGGTTACAATTCCAACCTAAGGATTTGAAGATGGAAAGCGCTTCTTAAAAATAGAAGTGGGGAGAGGAGAAAAAGCTAAGGCAGAGAGAGATTGCATAATGAGTGCTATAGGAGAAATACAGAGAGGATGCTCACAGCCATATCCCATTAGAAAGGAATTATGATTGTCTCCTCCACCAGCACAGGCACCAATCAATCAAGCGCTCCTAACAGTGGGTGGATATGAAGAAATAAGACACATCCTTGTCCTTAAGGAGTTTCTGGTCTGGCGGTAGACGTAGAACCCACGAAATTAAGTGTTAATATCTAGGTACTGAGGCTATCTTGAGTACAAGTTTGGAACAGGAGATGGGTGAAGGGAGAGTAACAGGAGAGCTTTTCTGAGGAGGGTAGGGAGGAGCTAGGAGAACAGATAATTAAAGACTCAGGTAGAAATATGCATTCTCTCATCTTACAGAGACACACTCAGCAGTTCACATACTGGAAATAACCCAAGTATCAAACGACCCCAACAGATTGTGGAGAATCCAAGCAAGGAGATTCCAAATAGCCAATGTAAAAAGAGGGCTGGAAGTGTGTAGAGTGTGGAAAGGGTTCAAGGTAAGTTAACTGAAAAAAAGCAAGTTATAAAATAGTGTATATTACATGAGCTCATTTGTGGTTTTAAAGGCTGTTTACGTATACCTGTTTATCTTAAAAACACACACACACACAAAAAAAAAACAAAAAAAAACCTCTTGGAAGGAGACCCACAGAACTCTTGGTAGTGGTTATTCCAAGGGTGGGACTGAAGAATGGGAGTGTGGAGAACAGCAAGGTTACTTTTCACCATGTACCTTCCTATACTCTGAGTGTTTTAAACCACTAATTCTTACCATTTTTATAATATAAAGTTAAAAATAAATATACATTCACATTCAGGAGTTAATAGGTGTTGGGAGGTAGCAAATAAGAAGTGTTGGCATGCTGGCTGAGGCCAGACTCTGGAAGCCCATGACTGGGAGTAGAGTTCATATGTGACCTCGTTGTCTATAGTCGCCCAGTAGAGGTTTACCGGCCAGGAAGAGACTGAACAGGGAAAGCAGACTTAGAAAGATTCGCCTGTGTCATGAGGTGGCTGGCAGGGAGAGGAAAGAGACTGCCCCCTCACAAGCTACATACGGTCACTCCATCTAGCTTTTTCCTTTTAAAGAGGCCTGAAATTCATTTCAATCTGATTTTACTTGGACCACAATATTGGTAGAGGATCCCAAGTGAGGAAGGAATCTAGTAGGCATTCATTAAACACATTTAGTGAGTCCCTGCCATGTGCCTGTCATTATGTTAGCCCATGAGGGTTGTTGCATAAAAGGATGAACACCATTCCACCTCAGCGGGAAGAAACTGTGACAGTGAAAATGGAAGAAATCTGAGCTTTAATTCAAAGAAAGAAAGAAAGAAAAAAGACAGGCCTTGAGCATAGACTTGTGAGATTAGAAATAACTGGCAAAGAGTCTGAGATTTCTAGCCTGGGAGACTAAATGTAGGTGGCCGTGGACTGGAGCAAACCTAGCCCAAAAGGAGCTCTGGTTTGGGGAAAAGGTCTAGTTTCCTCTGGATTCTTCTGTTGCTCTCACTGCCAGCAACAGACAAGTCCTCCATGCTGCTCTGCTTTCTGCCAGGGCCAGTCTGGAGGACTTAGGACTCTTCCTTGACTAGAATTTTAAAAGGGATAAGTGTGGTGCAACCCTCTCTCATCTCTAACGTCAATTTTTGGCAGTCAAAGTCGCCTGCTGTCTCCCTGAACTCTGAATTCCAGACACCAGAAAATCGGACACCCAGGGTACAGCCTTTAAACACCGCCCAGAAGGGGGCAGTGGCCAGAAGCACATTCAAGGGGCTCTGGAAACTGCCCCAGAGCCTTCTGGATTCAAAGCAGCATTCCTGTACCGGCTCAGCGCCGGGACAAAGGTCTGGCACTCAGCAGACACCTCCTTAAAATTCGAGTCCAGAGTCCCTCATCTTATTCCAAATCTAAAACCCCAACTTGGTGGGAAGCCCAGTCAGAAGGTATAAAAAAACAAAACACCAAACAAAAAAAATAAATGAGCCCCGAACTCTTGGGGCGAAGGGGGTGGCCCCACCCGCTGGTGACTCACTTCCCTCCAAACTAGAGCCTGCCCCTCCCGCGCCCGGTGCCAGGCTAGTAGGGCGGGGCGGGTGCTAAGGTGGGCTCCATCCCCAAGCCCCAGGCGGGCGGACAAGCACCGGCGTGTCCCCGCGGGTGTCCCTGTTTACTCCGAGCCCTGGAGCGAAGTGGGGGCGGGCCCTCGCAGTCCCTCCCCCACCCCGCCCCCGACCGCCACAGGCCCCAGTCCTGGTCCCAGTCTTACAGTCTCAGAATCAAAGCTCAGCCTCTCCCCGTATCTCCCCGGAGGACTGGCCCTGCCCCCACCCCAGGCAGGCGAGGCACAGTCAGGGTACCTCGAGGAAATCAGGCCTCTGCCCAGACCTCGGGGTCTTTGGTCCCCAGACCCGTCCCGAAATCCTAGGGCACTGACACCGAGTTTCAGAGAGAAGCCGCTCCGCTCTCCTCGCCCACTGCCCAGTCACCCCTCGTCCCCTCAGCAATTTGCAGCGAAGGGGAGAAAGGCCGGGTCAGGGGAAAGGACGCTCCCGGCCCCAAACCAGCCGCGACGCCACGGGACCCCCACTATCCAACCTCGGGCCAGAGCTCCAAATCTCCTAGCTGCCCTGATTCCCCCACCCCAGGGCAGCGCGCCAAATCGGCGCATGCGCAGTCACAGGACTGCCGCGTAGCTCGTTCTCGCCCCCCCCCTCTTTTTTTCTTTCCCCGCCCCTTCTCTCCCTCCCTTCTCTCCCCTTCCCCTCCCTCTCTTCCCCTCAGCCCGCCCCGCGGCACCTCAGTCCGGGGAACAGTGGTGCGAGCTCTAGGCCCGTGCACTAAGGAGGCTGAAACGAGGGGAGCCCGCAGAGCTCCATCAGGCCCCTTCCAAGGGCTCCCCCACCCGGTCCACGCCCCCACCCCCCACCCCGCCTCCTCCCAATTGTGCATTTTTGCAGCCGGAGGCGGCTCGGAGATGGGGCTGTGAGCTAGGGAGGGGGAAAGAAGAGCGAAGAGAAAAGCAGGGGGTGAAGGGTTTGGATTTGGGTGCAGGGGGCGTACCCTCGTCAGCAGACCCTCTACAAGGGGCTCCGAACTCTGCCTCTTCACCCACGCCCCTGGTGCGCGTTGCCGAAGGATAGGATAAGACTAGAAGAGGAAAGGAGGAAAAAGGGGGACCCCCCAATTGGGGGGGGGCGACGGCGAGAAGTAGCAGGACCAGAGAGTAGGGGGCTGCTGCTTGCATCAGCCCACACCATGCTGACCCCGCCGCAGCTGCTGTTGCTGCCCCTGCTCTCAGCTCTGGTCGCCGCCGCTATCGACGGTAAGTGAGATTCCGCGGCCCCCTTGGATCCCTGGGGACACTCACTCCCCAGCCCCCACTCCTGCGTTCGGATGGGGAAGGGAGATGCGGGAGGGGGTGCCTTTTGTTATCCCAGTCCAGCTGACACAGCAGCGGCCCTACTGAGGGTGGGGATGGGGGTCCGATTTGGAGGATGTGGCCCTGGGCAAATGATGCTTCTGGGGGGCCCCCCAGCCCAAACAAAGGCCAGAGGCCTGGGAAAAGAGAAGAGGGTTCCCCCTTTTTCTGATCCTAGGATCCAGAGGCCTTCTCTTCCCATGTCTGGTTGGGGAGGGCCTCCACCTCCCCTACATCCTCCACCTCTCAACCCTCATCTGAATTGTGAAGGAATCTGGATTTGCAATATAGGGCTGCAAAGGTGGGGGGGGGCGCTTTTGCAGTGGCCTCTGTATCTGGAAGGGTGAACGGGGTCTGGGGTTCCCTGCTGGGCAGAGGTCAGGCAGGCCAGAGATGACTGTGGGTGGAGAGGGAGGGCCACCAAAAGGCCCCCCTGTTCGGGTGTGGAATCTGGGCCTGGGAGACCAGGCTTGGAGGCCTGGGTCCAGGATCCAGCCAGCTACCAGCCGGGTACCGAAGCAAGCACTTCCCCCTCTCAGGGCCTCTGTCAGCAGCCTGGATAGGGCTGTATTGGGGGGCGGAAGAGAAGCAGGGGATGCTCTATACTTTGAATTTTCCTTCTTAATTCCTGGAAGCTTTGAAATGAAAAACGTCAGATGTCATAGTTGGGGAAGGGGACTAGAGAATGGCCTGGAATGCTGAGGTTGGAGGATGGAAGAAGGCGACTTTCTCTCTGACTTCTGGCTTTGACTTCTGGCTTGATCACAGTTTGGACTAGAAGGAGAGTTGGAGGTTGGATGTGGGTTACGGCTGTGCCCCCTCTCCCCAATTACCGGCTTCTTTGGTAAATGTGTTTATTTCTCTCCACCGTTTCCTTTCCACTCCCCCACCCCCCTGCCATATACAGATACTTTATATACTGCAGCTAGGCTTGGGCTAGAACTATGTCCTTTTGGGGGAATGGGGTGCCCCTCCCCTTGATATGTCAGCTATTTTTTTTCTTCATTTACTTGTGAATCACTGGTTCAAGTCTTGCCCAAGTTTTGAGCTGGGGTTATGGCGCTGGGCTGGGCCCCTGATTTGAGAAGGGGTGGGGTCTCACCGCTTCCCGTCATTTTAGCCCTGTCATCCGGAAAACACTGGGGCCCAATACCGTTACGCACCCCTCCTCCACCTCCTAAATTTTGCCAGATTGGGATTGAGAAAGCTTTTCCCTGAAATCAGATTATCTCTCCCTCTCCTCCTCTACCCCGAATTGCTTCAGTTGGGAGAGGGAGGTTCGGGGGTCAGGAAGCAGCTGTGCCCAGAAAACAGTACATTCAGTGGCCCTCAGTTATGCCGTCGTGGGGACCTTCTGTGTGCTCCTCTGCCCTCACCCCCAGCTACCTCAGTCATCTCTGGTCCAAGAGGAGCAAAGAGGATCCGTCCCGATACCAGTCCTCACAGCAAACCTTTGCCCATGACCGCCACTCACACACCTTCTTTCCTCTTGCCATCAGCCTTGTGAAGTGGTGGGGGTGGGGGGGACTGAGGCAGAGAAATTTGTGTGTGGCAGTTTTGGGGAGGGGGGGCGGATAGAAAAAACAATTTAAGAGAGCGAGAGACACCAGGAGCCCCATGCTGGAGGGCGGACGGTGTTAGAAGCAACAGCGGGTCTCTGTGAAGCGCAGGGAAGTTCCCTGGCCCAGGCAGGAGCGGTCTCTGCGGCGGCGCCCCCAGAGCGCTGAGCAGGCCTGTTTGCCACACCAGGTGGGTCAGTGGTGAGTGGAAGAGGGAGACTGGACGTGTTCCCCCTGTCTCCCTACCCATTCTTAAAGTTTGGGGTAACCCCAGCTCAAACCAAACCATATCCTAAGTCCCTGGAAAAGGACCCCTCCTCAAAACAGTGCTCTTCTTACCTTGGGAATGGGAGTATGAATCACGGGTCCCACCCACTCCGGGTCAGATAGGGGCACTGCACAGGCCAGTAGGGCCAGCACTATCAGGCAGCCTAGGGGATCCTCTTATCCCTACCTTTGCCCTCATTTCCACGCCTGCAGATGCAGAACTTCCTCCTTCGCGGTTAAGGAAACCTCCCGGTCCCAGCTTACCCAGTTTAGGGTCTAACCTTCCTTCCCGCTGCGCTCACAGGCCTCGCTGCTCTTCCTACAAGGGAGCAGCCCTGGGGTCCTCCCCACTTCTTCTGCCTTCTGTGCTGCGCCTGAGCCCACCCCAGGGTCCTCTTCTCTGTGGGGAGCAGCGTCACTCCCTGCTAGTAGACAGAATTGAGTTTACTTGCCATAGGGCGGATGGGGAAACAGACTGGAAATGGGAAGAAGGGCTGTTGGGATCCTGCTGAGATGAAGAACATTTTTTAGTGGCTGGTGTGGCTCAGTGGATTGCGTGCCGGCCTGCGAACCAGAAGGTTGCCAGTTCGATTCCCAGTCAGGGTACATGCCTGGCTTGCTGGCCAGGACCCCAGCTGGCAGTGTGCAAAAGGCAGCTGATTGATGTTATCTCTCGCACATCGATGTTTCTCTCCCTTCCTTTCTCTCTCTCAAAATAAATAAAAGAAAATCTTAAAAAAAGAAAAAGGAGAACATTTTGTAGTGGGAAGGGCAACCCCAGGCAGATCCGGCTCGGAAGAAGGCTGACTGACTGCTTCCCTCTCTCCTACCCCTCGCCACACACACCCCCGAGTTATCAGACAAGCTGGGCAGTTGAAGCCAGTTATGAAGCGGAGGTGTTTCTTCCCGGCTCTCTGAGAGAAGATTCCAAACTCCTTTTTCCCCTGGTCAGACCCAGGTCCTTGAACACCTCCCTTACCCGTATCCTCCAAAGCAGGGATATGTAGAACAAAGGAGGGACACGCGAGACATTGATTTTTGGATGGAGAGGAGATATTGTGGTGGTTGAGGCTGCTTCACAAGACTTCCTTTTCTTCCGATCTTGTTCCCCCATCCTCCATTTTCTCCACTGTATTTTGTCCCCAACCTCTTCCCCATTGCTGGGCCTCCTAAGGATGTCGGTCGGGGCCCTGGCCAGAGCCAGATCTTGTCCAAATGCTCCACCTCTTCACAACTCCTTCCTCCCTTACCTATGTCGAACTTCCTTTCCTCCTGCTGCAGTCTCGGCCTTGCACATCAGAACCCCAAACCCAGCTTATTCCCCCTCAGTAGTCCCTTTTCAGTGCACCCCCCCGCCCCCACCAATTTCGGACTCTCGAGCCTTCACGCGGCCAGCTCTGGACGGGGCGCTCATCGCCCAGGTGCATGGGATGCGCCAGGGTCCCTGACCTGGTGGAGCTAACTGTGGCGGGTGCGCACTTGGAGAACCTCGTCCCGCCCCACTGTGCACAGTCCCGGATTTCAGCCCAGTTAGCAGGATGCCGCCTTGTTTGGAGAAGGAAGCAGTTGGCTCTGGAGTGCTTCCCGTGCGGTGGCCCCGGCTCCAGTGTCCACCTTCCCTGGGAGAGAGGCATCTGGCCCTCGTGCTCCTCCTGGGGGGACTCATCTCCCCAGGCCTTGGCTTCCCCATTCGAAGAGCCTTCCCTTCCTTCCTCCCACTTTGCCAATCCTATTGGAGGCAGTAGTCCTTATTCGGGGTCTCTCTGGGGTCAGGCGTTGCTAGGGCAGGGACTCTGTCTCCCTAAATCAGGATCTATGGGGCCTCCACCCTACCTTGAGTCTCAGGGGCGTTTATTTTCCATGTTCATCCTGAGATTACTGTGCCATTGTCTTGGCGACTCTGGGCTGATACCCCGTCCTGTCTTTTTTGCCTCTGTCTGTCTGTCTGTCTGTCATTGGTGAGTACCCTCTTAGCCTTTCAGAAACGGTCTCTCATCCTCTTCATTCATCTCTCTTATTGCCCATCCTTCATGGCCTTCTCCGTCCCGTCTCTCTCAGCCTCTGTTGCTTGCTTCAGCTCTGCCTGTCTCCAGCCACCCCCGTCCAGGCTTCTTGGTCTCCTGAAAGCTACCCTGGGGCAAGCATCTCTCCTGGGCTTTCTCACGTGCTCCTTAGCTCCCACCTCAGCATTTTGTAGTTATTCTTCCCCTCCCAGACCAGACTGGGAATACCCAAATACCCAGTACTGCAGTGAAAGTTCTTCCTTACTTTCCTTCAAGTTCCTCTCCTCCATTGATTTTGGAAATGGATTTTGGAGAGAATGTTTCTGCAAGAAGGGAACTTGATACCCTTTGTGGGCTGAGTAAGTGGGAGAAAGGAGATATTTCAGAAGGAAGGAGGGAGGTTAGACTTCTGGCAGAACTTCCTCATGCCCTGAGAACTAGAGAGAGGTGTGGGGAATGGGTCAGGAGCTTAGAACTCCCGCTTCTGCGGAGGATAAGCCATGTGTGTGTGTTGGGGGGCAGGTGAGGAGGCTTATGAAGGCCTAGTGAGAGATATGACGATCTCTGGGGACATGTGAAGGGTCTGAATTTTACTTGTGGGGAAAGGGAAAGATGGTGGGGAGGCCACTTGTCAGGCTAATGTTCTGCTGAGTCAATATTGACTCAAGATGGAGAGGGAGTCCCTTCCCCTCCCCGAGCAGTCCAGGCCATCCTGTCTGTCTGTCTGTCCAGGCCGCAAAGCAGAGGCCCAGACTCAGGAATGACAAAAATGTATCTGAGCCTCGCTGAGCTGCGGGAAAGAGCCACTGGGTAACACCCAAAATACATAAAATTCAATGAAAAGCTCTCGGTTTGGGTTTGGGAGGCACTTGCTGCCCCACCCCCATATGTTTGAAAGTTTAGATTCCTGCAGACTCTGCCCCCCACCCCTCGGCTGCCCCTGGTTCCTCTGCTCCCTTGGATATATCATGTAGTTCCCGTAGAAAACATCCCTCCACGCACGGTCTGCATGTCCCCCTCTGCTGTGTCTGCTCTTGAAAAGGGCCCCAAGGATCTTTCATGAGTTTCCTGCCTCAGGTCTCCTGGCCCATCAGAAAGAAGCACCACCTGATGTCTTGCCTCTCCTCCTCTCCCTCACTGCTCCCAAGGGGATCAGCGAATGGGTCCCCTCCTCTGGAGAAGACTCCCTCAGGGCCTGTACTTTCCTCACCCTCTCCTCTCTGGCCAGACACTCTTATCCTCCTTCCCCGCCCTACCCTCAAGGTCCCAGAACGGGAGAGGACAGCAGCCGACAGCCAAGGCTCCAGCAGGGGACTGTGGTCCATGTTGTGTGCGGACACACAGCCAACCCTACACCTCCTGTCCTGGCTCCAGCTTGGTGGCCCTGGGGGCCGTGGCTGGGCCGGGTGCCTGGATTTGAGGGGAGGCAGGGGTGTTGGCCAGAGTTAGCATGGCGGTCACATTCATCTCCAGGCGAAGCTGAGAACAGACGGCCCCTGTGTCCTGGTGTTCTCTCTGCAACCTCACTCGCTCTCCTCCCTTTTTAGTCCTCTCCTCCTTCGTCTCCCTCTCTCTCTTCCCTCTTCTGTTCTGTTCTTGTCCCTCTCCTCTCCTCCCCTCCTCTCTGACACCCCCCCCTAAGATCCCGCTCCCCACCCCCAGCTTCAGAGGACCAAAATATTCCCCTGCCATTTCTCTTCCCCATCCTTCTCCGTCCAGCTCCATCGTCATGGCCGATGAGGAAACCACCTGCTCAGTTACGAATCGCTCTGTGCCTCAGTTTCTTCATCTGTATGATGGGGATTGCGACATACCCACCTCACAGGGCTGTGAAGGTTTCAGGTCGGTTGGCGGCTGACTCATAGTGACCCGTTGTGAAGTGCCAGCCCTTATCATTAAGAAGCCCCAGTTCTCACGAGGGGCAGGAGGCAAGGGAGGCTGGTAGTTAATCCCAAATTGAAGGCTGACTTTAGGGCAGTGCCGTTCCCTCACCTGCGCTGCAGGCCACGAAAGTGGGTTTTCTGGGCGCTGGTATCAGATGCAGAAGGCTCGGCAGAGGGAAGCGGCGTTGGCTGGAGCCTCTAAGCAGATTACCAGTTTCCTACTCCACCCCCACCGCGGCTCCCTCCCACCTCCGAGTGGGGCTTCCCCTGGCTGTGTAGACTGCCCCAAAGTTGGGTATTTGTTTCTTTCCTCTCCTCTCCCCCTGAAGGAAATCAAAGACAGGCCTCAGCCTTCAAACTCCAGGTTCCCGGGGCTTTCTCCACCATTCCTTGACAGGAAGTTCTTTCACTTATCTCTCCACGATCCTTGGGCTGCCCTGGCTCTTGGGTGATGTGTACCCCTGTCCCCCTGTCCCTGAGCCTGAAGAGATGCTGCTGAGGAATAGAGGCCCTGAAGGCTCCTCTTCTTTCACGTTCCCATCCCCCACTCCCCCTCTGCAAGAGCACATCTGGTTTGTGAATCTCTCTCATTCCTGCTTTCGGAGTTTGCCAGCTGCTGTTTCCTCTGTCGAGTTCAGGCCAAAAATGGGGGTGGGGGACAGCAAGGGGGACAAAGTAAGGGCCAAAGGAGGGGGGATTGTGGCTGGGACGCAGAATGGAGGAGAGGTTGGAGTGACCAACCAGTGACCTCAGGCCGGGGCTGTGAGTTCTGGCCCAGGAGGCGTGGGGGTGTGGACTAAGTCCAGGTTGCGGGGGCATGGGGGGGGCCCATCTGCCTCTGAGTCCCATTCCAGCCCGCTGTGCCTCCCCCCCAGACAGTCTCTGGCTGGCCAGTGGAAGAGGACCATTCTCCGGCATGCTAACTAGGCTGGCGGGCTGTTTCTCCGGGAAGACCTCACAGCTGGCCCAGTGGGGCAATGAACTCAGCATTATCCACCTCCTCAAGGGGCCTTTATTCCCTGCTCAGGGTGGGGGGTAGAGAAGGGGGGCTGGGGGCAGGGGCTGGCCCGGCCATCCTTGATGTGTTTCCTGAACTCAGCTCTCATCCTGGCCAGGGGCCTGAGTGTGGTACCCTCTGCCAGAGATGGAGATGAGGGAGGGAGGACTTCTCCATGTGACTCTGTCCCCCTTGCTCAGAGCCCTGACATACTTCACTTATACTCCATCCCAGCCCTGAGCTCACTCGCTCCGCATCGAGGTGGTGGTGTGCAGCTGTCTTCCCAGGAGGCTGAGTCTCCGGGGCGGGGGGCATTTTGCTCCTCCTTGGCACCCCAGCGCCTGGTGCAGTTCCTGGCACAGAGCTGGTCTCCAGTGCATGCCGGCTGAATAGAAATGGAATTGATACAAGCCAAGGAAAAGGCGATAAAGAGCTGGGAGACGAGAACCCAGCCCTGGGGGGAGGAGGTGAAGGAGAGAGGGGTCCTGTTCTTCCCGTCGAGGGCATGGCAATGGCATTGGGGAGCAGCTCCTGTGCACCTCTCAGTGCAAGTGGGGACGACTGATGTAGACTGCGCTGGTCAGAAGCTTGGCGTCAGCTCGAAGCTGAGTGACCCGTGGTTCGGTCTTTTGCCTACCCTGTGACCCCACCCTCTGTGAGGCTTGTCTTCCTCTCCTCTGAAATGGTGGTATTGTAGTACCTACTTTGTCATCACGTGGAGAGGATTAATAAGATAATGCATGGAAAGAACTGGTTTACCACAGTTCCTAGCACATATTGAGCCCACGATGAGAGTTAGTGTTACCATTCTTAATTCCTCCTGAGAGTGTGAGGTAAGAGAATGGCGTGGAGCAGAGGGAGGCTGGTGGCGGTTAAGGGACAGGGCAAAGAGACCCTGGATGTGGTCACTTTCCAGGTTGGCTGGGCGGAAATCCACTCCCATGGGACACCCCAGCCATCCTCCTGCCTTGGCTTTCCAGTTCCACCATCCTCAGCAATCTTTAAGTGCCTCTTACTTCCGAGGACATCTGCTGGAAGTCCTCCCTGAGGTCTAACCTCAAGGGAGGCTGTGTCTTTACAGAATGGAGTAGAGGTGGGCTCTCTGCCTTGCCCTTCCCCGGCCCCTTGCACGGCCTTGCCCTCCAGTACCTCTGCTGATACCATCTCCAACTTACCTTTGCACCAAGGGCACCCCCCCACACACTTCCCATCTGTGAGCCTGGTGATTTGTTAGGAGTTGGAGGTGGGTGGGGTGATGGGTTCCAAGGACCAGCTGTGTCCCAGAGGGCAAAGGAGCAGAGAGGTTAGAAAAGACCTGCTCTGGGCTGCTAGTGGGAGGGAGAGGAGGATAAAGAGAAAACATGTCAGTGCCCCCCAAATGCCCCATCCTTTACTCTCAGTCAGCAAAACCGGAGGTGTTGGTGCGTGGCCAGAATCAACGAGACAGCAAAGGCTTTGACCCTGAGACCTGGAGGAGGGGCGCACTGGACAGGCAGCCTGGGGGGTGGGGGGCAGTAAAATATGCTTCCTGTATCCTTCCCCTCCCCCCATGACGGGTACACAGTGTTCCAGGAGTGACGCACTGCCACCTGCCCCCCCCCCCGCCCCCACCCCAGCTCGTGGACTGTGCCTCAGAGAGTCTGGGCCGAATGGGGACTGATGCTGGGGAAGGAGGAGGAGCCATATGGGGGGACTTTAGGGCCATAGAATTGGCTTCCGGCCTTCATTTACATCCCGTTTTCTTTTCTTGCCCTTAGTCCCCAAGACTTGCAGCCCCAAGCAGTTTGCCTGCAGAGACCAGATCACCTGTATCTCGAAGGGTTGGAGGTGTGATGGTGAGAGGGACTGCCCGGATGGATCCGATGAGGCCCCTGAGATCTGTAAGTCCTTTTCTGGGTCCTTCCCCACAAACCCCTGCCTTATGTTTTCTTCCTTCCTGCCCAGGCAGTTTGGGACGAGGACAGCTGATCTCCAGCCTGGTGTAGACCTTGCTCTGCGATGATTTGTTCATGATGCAGCTGAAACTGTCCTCTCCCCCCCTCAGTGTGCCCGGCATGGTGCCTGACGTGCTTAGAAATGGCACGTCGGATCGCTCTCTCAGCTGCTGTCCCCCAAGCCTGCCAGAGACTGTTCTCTGTGCGGACAGCTTTGCTGGGAGAAGCCCCAGCCTCCCTTTTCTCTTGCTCATCCCTCTACTTCCCACCTTAGAGCCTCCTAACCCTTGCTGAATGCTCACAGGTCTAGCCAGGTCCCCTTTCTGCCCTCAGACTCCCAGGCCAAAGGCCACCAACTCTTGCTCAGTCACTGTACCATAAGTCCCACCCCTGTGCGCTTCCCACCACCCCCGCCTTCCCCCGCCCCCAGTAAGTGGTGTAATCAGAGGCAGCTGTTTAAACTGGGAGAAAGGTCCCCGCCCAGTCTTTACCCTGCCAGTGTGTGTGTGTGAGGGGGGCGGGGTGTGGAAGACTTGCTGGCTGGACCCCGGAGTCCTGGGCAGCTGGCAGAGTGCTGGGGTCTCCACCTTCAGCCTCTCCGCCGCTTAGTTAACCTGGGCCAGGGTCTAGGTGCCCATGTATTCTTAGGTGTGTCTCTGTTTTCTCTCCTGGGTTTATCCTGTTCCAGCCTCATCCCCTGTGCTTTCCCCACACTCTCACCCATAATTATCAGGGGTAATTTTAGGGCCGGAAAGGGAGCCACCAGTTCTCTCGGTCTCACCCCCGTACCCTGCCCTGGAGGAGTGGGGGCCGGGGACATTCTGCAAGTGTTTATATGGGGGGAGGGGTCCAGCCTGGAGCGTCTTCTTGTCTGATGCCACCTTTATGCCCCACATTTCTGACCTGATGCTCGGTGTTAAGGGTTAAGAAAGCCTTGCAGAAGGCCCAGATCTGGCTCTTTTTATCCATTCATTCTTTGACGCAAGCCCCACATTATTCGCACCCCCACTCTTACACATTCCCAGACCCATCACACGCAGCTCCCCGCCCCCCCGCACTGACTTGCCCCCCCCACCCCGACATATACAGAAGCAGATGCCTGCACAGACATGTTCTTACAGCAACACAGATTCAGCGCTCAAATGGGGGGTGCAGAAGCACAACCTGTACGCCGACCAGTGTCCCCAGACACACACACAGACCCAGATTCACTCCCCAAAGTATGTGGAAGTGCACGTCTGAGGCCAGAGCACCAGTGCACGTGGAGACACGCAGAAATACTGCACCAACGCCGCACACTTCCTGCACCCGTATGTGCAGACTCCTACCCAGGCCCACGAGGTGGGCCGCTCGCACACCCTGTCCAGGCGTGGGAGTCAGTGGCAGTCGTCTTTCTTTCAGCTCGCGGGCTCAGCCGGCTTCCTAGCCTGCGGGGTCTCCTGAGGATTCCCTGAGGAGCTGTACCCCCGCCCCAAGCCCATCTTCTTGGGCAACAAAGGGAGTGCCAGAGACAACACCAGCGGGCCATCACTTTTGACCCTTCCCAAACCCTTCTCTCAGGCAAGCTGCTCTGGGGCTTGGGGGCTAGAATACTGCTATCCAATAGAAATAGAATGCAAGCCATGTAGGTAATTCAAAATTTTCTAGTAGCTACATTTAAAAAGGAAAAAATAGCGCTGGCTTATGTGGCTCAGTTGGTTGGAGTGTCGTCCCCTAAAACCGAAAGGTCATAGCTTGGAGTCCTAGCCAGGGCGCGTGCCTGGGCCGTGGGTTCAGTCAGTCAGGATGCGTGCGAGAGGCACCAGTCGATGTTTCTCACGTCAGTGTTTCTCTCCTCCTCTCTCCCTCTCTTCCCCTCTCTCTAAAATCAATGAGCATGTCCTCGGGTGAGGAATAAAAAAAAGAAAGCAAGCTCTCTAAAAAAATAAGAAGGAAAAAATAACCACGTGAAATTAATTTTCATTTTATTTTACTCAGTGTATCCAAATTTTTATCATTTCAGTGTAATATCCATATAAAATGTTAATGAACTTTCCACATTGTTTTTTGTGTGTGTGCTAGTAAGCCTTCAAAAGCCAGTGTATATTTTATACTTCGACTTTGAACTAGTCACAGTTTAAGTGCTCAGCAGCTATGTATGCTGAATGCTGCATATTGGACAGTTCCAGAAGACCTGGTCTGACGCGCAGCCCAGGCTCTGTGGCCCGGGAAGCTGTGGAAAGGAGATCTTCTTTACCATTTGAGCTTTTCTGCCCTGGACTCTGTTTTCCTTAGCTCATCCAAGCCTTTCACTTCTAACCTCGGCTGTCTCCTGTGTATAGAGTGTGGCGGTGTTGGGTCCATAGCCGGAATGGGCGTTTGGAGAGTGGGCTCTTGGCTGAAAGCCTCGCTCTCCCCTCCACCTGACCGCACCCAGGTGTGTGACTCCTGTTGGGAAAGGTGAAGAAGAGCTCTACATGGAAGAGTCTAACCACCCCTGGGGCCTCCTGAGAGCTAAGAAATGCAGATGTCTTAAATACGAATCTCAGCTCCCGCTCCTCTCCCATGAGCCGCTGGTCGGGCTGCTGCTGTAACCCTTTTGGTTGTGCTAACCTTCCCATCTGCCCCTAGGCCCACAGAGCAAGGCCCAGCGATGTCAGCCCAACGAACACAATTGCCTGGGCACGGAGCTATGTGTTCCCATGTCCCGCCTCTGCAATGGGGTCCAGGACTGCTTGGATGGTTCGGACGAGGGGCCCCACTGCCGAGGTAAGGGCTCCTCTAGCTCTCCTATCCTAGGTGGGTGCAGTGAGTTCTCAGCAGGCGGGGCACCTGGCGGGTTTGGAGCCCCGCCATCCGAGGACTGTCCTTGAAGCTCTGGTGGAGATAAGGCCTTGTCCTCCGCCCTCACAGAGAATCGCCACCAGATAGTGGCCCAAATCCATGGGCCCTTTGGGCTCGGAGCTTGGTCAGCAAGCTGCAAGTGCGGGCTCTGGCCTGGGCACTCCTCTCTGTGTGTGCTCAGACAAGTCGCTACCTCGCCTCAGACTCCACTTTCCCACCTGAAAAACGAAAGCTTTACACTAAATCAGTGTTTTCTTTTTTTTTTTTTTTTTTTTTTTTTTTTTTTTGGTAAATTGTGGTGTTCTTTCTCCAAATGGTTTGTTGCCTGAAACATGAATGTGGACAGAGAAGAGCAGGTGCTGTGATGAAAGCTCACGGTCTGGAGTTCTGCTCACCTGCGTCTCAGGCCTGTGGGAGGAGACACATCTGCACGCTGCTCCCTGAGAGCAGGGAGTGTGCGGCGCGGGAGTTTGCAGGAGATTTTTTTTATCCTCTCCTTTGGTTGATTTTGCATGTTTTTATCTGAAGCTCCTGGGATGCGATGCGGAGTGTGGGCCCGGGAGTTGATTTCAATTACCACGCACATCCCATCTTACTAGATGCTGCATGTTCAAGTTTACTTCCTTTTGAATACCTTGAATACCTTTTCAGCTTTAAAAAACAATAAAGAACCTCAAAAACCTAGGGACTGAACTTCCTTCTCTGATATTACAGAAGTTGATTCTCCTCATCCTCCCCGCCCTCATATCAAGAAGAGGAACTCTGTTCTAGATTTTCCAGAACAAGCAATACTTACTGCCTCTGTGCTGGAAGGCTGGCCAGGTGGCATGTTTGGGCTCACGGGTGGAGGTGGGGTGAAAACAGAAGAACTGGGGTCCGACCCCCCATCCCAGCTCCAGCCTGGCAGGCTTAGGGCTTCTGAACGTCTTAGCATCTGGGGCAGCCCTCGCTCCTAGGTGGGGGCGTGAAGCCGCTGGACAAAGGGGTCTTTGTGGCAGGCCGCCTGGCCCCACGCAAGGCCATTAATTGGGTCGCTGGTTTGGGGGGGGCAGCTGCTCCTACCTCTCCCCCTTCCTTTTTCATTCCCTTCTGTCTCCCCTGTGGAAGTGGGTCAGTGGCAGGAAAAAGATGAGAGAAGGGTCCTGAGGGAACCAGTTTTGCTCCTCCTGCTGTCCTCCACCTGGACTCACTTTGCCTTCTCTCAGAGACTTCGGGGGCTTATGGGATAGGTTTGAGGGGTGCTTCCAAGCCAGAGCTGGGATCCTGTGGGGAAGGACTCGATTCCAGGTCTGCTCTTCACCCTCAGCCCTGGAGCCCACATCGTAGTCCCTGAGCAGTGCAAACGACAGGCATGTGAAGGGGATAAGACTCACCGTCCACATTCCCTTCAAGCCCAACAAACGGCCACCCCTCTCTCCACGGGGACAGAGGGAGGCCAGGGACGCCGGAGCTGGGAGACGGTTCTAAGCCATAATGGGTTATGTGACCTCGGGCCTATCTTATATCCTCTCCGGTCTCATTTTCCCCACTTGCAAAATATAGTAGATGCTTCCTAAGTCCCTTTCATCTCCGATACTGCAGGCCTTGAATGTGGTTTCTGAAGGGTTGACAGGAATGGGGTGAAAGTTACAGTCTGGGGGTGGCTGCCGGGCCTGAGGGCCTGAGAGTGTGTGTGTCTCCTGCCCTCTCACAGAGCTGCTGAGCAACTGCTCTCAGGTGGGATGCCAGCACCACTGTGTCCCCACACTCAGCGGGCCCACCTGCTACTGCAACAGCAGCTTCCAGCTGCAGGCCGACGGCAAGACCTGCAAAGGTAAGTGAGCGCATGCGCTGTCGCAGGACGAGGGGGCGGGGCCAGCGGGCTGGCCGGGGTAGGAGAAGGTTAGATGGAAGGCCCCAGAGAGGAGGCCTGGCTGCACGTTCTGTCTCGCCTCCGGGTGTGACTGTGAGCCCACTCGATTTTACCAGACTTTTAAAAATTCATCTTAAAATTATATAGCTCGTATGTGAGTTTTCTAATAAAAAAGTTACAGCACTACGGATAAAATTTTGCCCTGCCTGGTGTGGCTCAGGGGATTGAGCGCGGGCCTGAGAACCCAAAGGTTGGTGGTTGGATTCCCAGTCAGGGCACGTGCGGGCCAGGTCCCCGGTCCCCGGTTGGGGACGTGTGAGAGGCGACCAATCGATGTATCTCGCCATCATTAATGTTTCTCTCCCTCTCTTTCTCCCTCCCTTCTCCTCTCTCTGAAAGTAAATAAGTAAAATCTTTAAAACAGAAAACTAAAGTCCACATTGACACATCCTCTTCATGCCCCCTTCTCTTCTCCGCGGAGGGCTTTCCCGTTGTTCTGTGCGTCTGTGTGCACGTATTCAATGGAGGAGCTCAGTGAGCGCGCTTGTGCTCTTTTTGACATGAAATTTTCACTCAGTATGTCCTAGAGCTTTTTCCATGTTGATATGTAGAGGTAGATCTACCTCGTTCTTTTTTTTTAAAAGATTTTATTTATTCAGAGAGAGGAGAAGGGAGAGAGAAAGAGCAATGTATGGTTGCCTCTCACTTGGCCCTCACTGGGGACCTGGCCCGCAACCCAGGCATGTGCCCCGACTGGGAATCGAACCGGGACCCTCTGGTTCCCAGCCCAAGCTCAATCCACTAAGCTACACCAGCCAGGCTACCTCGTTCTTTTAAAAACTGCTGTAATGTATGACTATTACCACAGTTTACTTGGCCGTCACCCTATTGATGAGTAGGGTGCTCCCAATTTCCCTCTGTTACAAACAATGCAAACTTTTCTGTTTTAACTTTGCCTCCCTTGAATCTTTGCACAAATGCCACCTTCTCAGTGAGGCCACACTTGGCTGCTCCAAAATCACACCCCCACCTCCCGCATTCTGTTTCCCTCCTCTCTGCTTAATATTTCTCTGTGGTGTCAGCCACTTTCCAGTGCACTAGCACCTCAAAAAATATAATTTATCTTTGTGTTGTATTTATTAATATAATAAGCAGTATTTCATTTATTGTCAGAATTTTAAGCTTTACGAGGGCAGCAGTTTGAATTTATTTTATTCACTGATGCATCCCCAGTGCCTGGTACAGTACTGGCACCTAGTAGGTACTGAACAAATACTTTCTGAATGAATGGATGATGGGTACATAGGTGGCTATTTCTCTAGGATAGATTCCAAGTCTGGACTTGCTGAGTGAGTTTGTACATTTCTTATTAATAGATTCTCTCAAGTTGTCCCCTGAAGTAGCTGTAGAGAGGGACACACCCAGTGGTGGCGTCTGAGGGCACACTCTTCCCGGCTCTTGTCACCTGGAAGTGACCACATCCTCACCCTTTTCCCCACAGACTTCGACGAGTGCTCAGTGTACGGCACCTGCAGCCAGCTGTGCACCAACACAGACGGCTCCTTCACGTGCGGCTGCGTGGAAGGCTACCTGCTGCAGCCAGACAACCGCTCCTGCAAGGCCAAGAATGGTGGGTGGGGTCACGTGTGGTCTCCATGCTGGGGGCCCTCAGTGCTGTTCCCGGATGGAGAATGACTCGTGAGGTCCTAGGATCCCTTGCTGCATTGACCTTCCTCTCCTCCATCTGCAGAGCCGGTGGACCGGCCCCCAGTGCTGCTGATTGCCAACTCTCAGAACATCCTGGCCACGTACCTGAATGGAGCCCAGGTGTCTACCGTCACACCCACCAGCACACGGCAGACCACAGCCATGGACTTCAGCTATGCCAATGAGACTGTGTGCTGGGTGCACGTTGGGGACAGTGCTGCCCAGACGCAGCTCAAATGTGCCCGCATGCCTGGCCTGAAGGGCTTTGTGGATGAGCATACTATCAACATCTCCCTTAGTCTGCACCGTGAGTATCCTGCACCCGGCTTGAAGGGCGTGGGGGTGGTAGGCAGGGGAGGTGAGGTCTGGCTAGGACAGAAGCAGAGAGTCAGACAGGATGACCCCTGTCTGGAGCAAGAGGCTAAACAAGAAGCCCCTGATGGAGGCTGGGGCAGGGGGCTGCACATGCTGATGCCTGTTTGGGGGCAGGGGCTGTGTTTCTCTGGCTCAGACCTGAGGAAGCTCTCAGAGAAGAAATGACTGGTCAGTCTCCAGAGAGCAGGGACTGTCTCTTCTCAGAGAGAGGAGGTGTTGATTAGACCAGCAAGGGGCTCTCCCAAGGTGGAAGGCAGTGCAAGGGAAAGAGGGGCTAAGGCCTGAGGAGCCTTGCTGGGTTGTGGCCAAGGACAAAGCAGCCAGGGCCTGGCTGGGTCTGTCTTCATGTCCCATCGTTTCCCTTGGGAATGTCACCAAAATAGACCTCCTGTTGCAGCATGGGTGTAGGGATCCTGGGGCTCTTTCTGGGGGACTTTGTGGCAGTAGGTGAGACCAAAGGAGGAGCGGTGAGTGCTTGGGACACCTGAATGTTTTAGGATACCCTGGATGTTCCCATTTGGCCTCCCTCCCTAGGCTGTACTTTGCTGTCTTAGGAGTAGAGAAGGGAGGGGTGTCACTGGGGATGGAGCCAGGGCACAGATACACTGTTTGGAGCAGTCCTGCTTGGCTCAGATGCCGTTATAAAAACAAATAAAACATCTGGCATCATCACATTCCCAGGAAATGCACCACAGGGCTGAGGAAAAGATGGGGCCTGTGGTTGATCTGACCCCCCAGGGAGGGTAACTTGATCTGTGACCCTGAATAAACCAAAATTCCCTGTCTCTGCTTTGGTTTCTAATCTGCAAAATGGGTTTGAGGTTGTCTGATCAGATCAGATAACTTGGAGTGAAAGCCGGAGGTGACGAGAGATTTAGGATCGTGGACCTTGGGCCTGTCTAGATCCTGAAGTTCCTTCATTGGGTCCCAGTGTGATGATCCCCGCAGAAGACAGAGACCCGGGGAGGACATAGGGCTTAGTTCTGGGGGGAGCAGGGGTTCTCCTGAGAGCCCTTCCCCTCTGTGGCCTCATCATATGGTCCACACCTCAGCTCCAGCCTCTCCAGAGCATCCTCATGGTATCCTTGGGCTGTTTGTGACCCAGGCTCCCCTGTGATCAGACATATGTCCTCCTTGGAGTGCCTGGCTGGGGGCTGCCCCACGTGGTTGGCTGAGCTCTTGGGGGTGGGCAGCTCAGGGAGCCCCTTGGCAGACAGGGTAGGATTGGGGCAAGACCCCATGAGAAATCTGCCCTTTCCCTGCCCCTTGTCAATGGCCCCACCCAGTAGGCCTGTCTGGGCAAACAGCTCCGATAGTTCCCTCCCTGGCCCTGAGGCCAGACCCTGGTGCCCTGATGGGAACCTTTTTAGCTTTTGCTCTGGCCTGGCCCCTCTCCTGTTTTCCTCCCCAGGAGAAGCAGGAAATAACCTCAGGCGAATACCCCTCCCTTGGCAAACAGAGCCTTGCCTCCCAGTCTGCTAGATGCATTGGGCCCGTCTGGGGCAGAGTCCAAGAGGCCAGAAGAGATCAAGGTTCTGGGGAGAAATGCTAGTGGGGTGAAGAAGTAGGTTCCTCTTGCCCCAGCTCTGTGCCTCCCTCCCTGCGCCGACCCCACACCCCATGCCGCCTGAATGTCTGGCTGTCACCCTGAGGATGGTTGTTTTGCTCTTATCCCACAAACTAATTATGGGCCCTGAGCTGAGGATGTAGGAAGCGTCTCTCCCCTAGCGCCCTCCCCACATCCCCAGTTTATCCCCCCTTCCCAGGCAGGGGAGGCTGAATGGCCTGCCCTGGTGTGCAGGGTGGCTGGTCCCAGGCATTCACCTGTGCAGTGGGCTGCTGGCCTGTAATTAGCTTCCCAACTGGGAGGAAGAAGAAAGGTTGCTGCTTTCTCCTGCTTTCTCTCTGCCCTCTGGGGGAGCCATCCCTGCAATCATCCCTTTCTTGGCTATGACTGTGACCTCCATCAGACCCCTGGGCTTAGCCCCATGCAGGAGGGAGGAATCAGACAATCAAGAGGTGCTGGAGCCCAGAGGCCAAGAGAAGCCCATCTGCTGGCGTGAGAAGCAGGGGAGCCTGCCCCAAAGAAAACTCTGGATACAGAAATAGAATAGAAAGAAGGAAGAAGGCCAGGAAATGAGTCTGTTTCACATGGGTCCTGGGTGTGTGTGAGCCAGACCTGCTCAGAGTCCTGAGAGCCCAACGGACCCCTCCAAGGCCTTGGGGTGGCTGGTGGCCAGTGCAGCTTCTCGAAGTGGCTATGGAATGAGCTCAGGACTGAAGCTCCTGCTTTTTCCTGTCTGGACCCCCAGCTCTTTCCCTTTGTACTCAGACGTGGGGGGCACCCACTGACCAACACCCCCAGCACTAGCATATCAAATGTGTGATTATTTTTAAAGTTTTTATTTATTTATTTTTAGAGAGAGGGCTAGGGAGGTAAAGAGGGAGAGAAACATTGATGTGTGAGAGAAACATCAGTCAGCTACCTCTCACACACCCCAACCAGGGACTGAACCCACAACCCCAGCTTGTGCCCTGACTGGGAATCAAACTGGTGACCTTTTGGTTGTGGGATGACACCTAACCAACTGAGCCACACCAGTCAGGGCTCAAATCTATGATTTTGTAGATTGTTTAGGATGAGGCAAAATAAGTAAGTTGATTTAAAGAAATAGTAGGTAAGTAGTAGTACGGCTGTATGTAAACATGATGAGCACTTTGAAAATGATACACAAAAGACTGAAGTTCTGGAACCTGAGGCCCAGAGGGGTCAACAAGCCTGGAAGCACCAGAGCCAGGCCTGGCCTACGCACCGCACCGCCCACCTGTGGAACCTTAGGCCCTGTCTAGCCCCCTGCAGGGCTGCCACTGGGCTGGGGTGGAGGTCAAGTCTCTCATTCTGCCCCCAGCCCTGCATTGCCTAAACTGTGCTCCTCTGACCTGTCCTCCCTTCAGCTTTGAGGATATTTCCACTGTAGGAAAAATGAGGCCAGACTGCAAGAGTGCGGTCCTGAAAAGGCGTGGGAGGTGGGGCGAGGTGAGGGGAGGTTCTAAGGTTGTAAATAGAGGCCTTGAAAGAAACAAGGTTTGCTGAAGTCACCTCGTTTCTGACTGTGTATGTGAGGATGCTCTGGAGGGACCCTCGGAGGTCCTAGCCTAGGGTTCTACGGTGCTGCCTGGGGAAGAAAGAAGTCACGGGGGAGGCACAGAAAAGGCCCCCTAGGCTGCAGGCAGCAAGGTTGCGAAATGGGTCCCCAATTCCAGCTGGCCAGCCTCACTTTTCCTTTCCCTCCCTCGCGTGTGTGTGTGTGTGTGTGTGTGTGTGCGCGCGCGCGCGCGCGCGTGCACTCATAGTTAAAATCACAACAGGAAATGGGGTAGGGATTTGTCTACAGGGAGGGCAGAGACAGGGCAAAGAGCAGCTCCTCTGAATCTGTGATAAACCGGCTGCCCCAGCCAGAAGGGGGGCTGTCTTCCTACTGAACTAGGGACCCCCAGCCCCTTAGCCTCCCATCCCATGCCTACAGAGCACGTACAGGCTTAATGTATGAAAGGCGCCCCCCCCTTGACCTTTCCTACCCACAGGGTGTCAGGATATTGAGGGGCTCTAGCCACACCCCTCTCCTTGGGCTTGGGCCCTCTGCACCCTGGGGCTTTGGCTTCCCGTTCTCTTTCTGAATTTTCTAATCCTTTAACAGTCCTCCCCTCCTCTCCCAGGCCAGGGACAGCCCTGTGTCTCTGGCACAGCTCCCGCCCTGTCCTCTTCTGCCTTGCTGTCTCCTTGAAGTTGCCTCTCCACCCAGCCTGCTCCTGACCGCCCCCCCACTCCGCTCCGTTTTCAAGCCAGAGGAAGTAACTTATGCAAGAGAGATGCGTTTTAGAGCCCAGCAAGGATTTCTCCACAGCAGGAAAGACCCTGTTTCTGATTCTGAGTCACAGCTGCAGAATCCAGGCATCTCGTCTCTGGGACCAGGACTTTGTGGACCTGGGCCAGGCAGGAGAAAGAAGCAGGGCGCACCCCCCAGGTAGAATTATGAGCAGGAAGGGAGGCCCAGGGGACAGAGGTGGCACTGTGTGGCTGAGCCCCAAACTTGGTGGCACAAGAAGAGGCGAAGTCAGGCCCTGGCAGGGAACAGGAGCACGAGGCCATGCCACTGAGCAGCATCCCTGCCCGGCCCCAGACTCCCAATCATCTCCCCAGCCCTCTCCCCGCCCCCCAAGCAGGACGATCACCAGACAGATGTCTTCTCCTGCCGTCTTGGGCATCCAGAGGCCAGAGAAGGAGGAGTCTGGCAGTAAAAGGAAGGGAAAAAGTGATGTCCCGATTCTCGGACAACCAAGTGAGGACTCAATACTTAACAAATGTTTGTGGAATGAATCAGTGCCAGGTGCCGGAGACACGGACGGAAGACAGTGCGCTGGCCTTTCCATATTTGTAGTCAGGTGAACTGGCTGTGATAGAAGGAACTGCTGGGGCTGTGGGAGCCTGTGAACTGCCCACCTGGAGGGCCCGCCTTTGATCGGGAGGCCACAGGGCTGGAGGCACTGACGGTAACTGGGTGGAGAAGGAAGGGACAGATAGGGTGGAAGTGAAGGAGAACCACGGTACAAACTGCATCTCCTGGCTGTGGCTTGTTTATTGTCTGCCGGGCCCCGTGCTGTGTGCTGCTAATGCACCATCCCATTTTACAGATGAGCAAACTGAGACTCAGAGACATTAACTTACCCATAGTCCCAGAGAAGGTGATACAATGATGATTCAAACCCAGGCTGGCCCCAGGGAAGAGCAGAGTGAAGTGCGAGGCGGGGAGTTTCCTGAAGTAGGGGCCAGATGCAGTGTGTTCCCTGAGGTTATGGTATGGTTACTGAGGTTCTTCTTCCTCACTCAGGGCCCTCGCACCCCATCCTACAATATTTGGTGTGTGAATGTGTTGGGGATATTGCCTCAGGGCACAGGGGCTCCCTTCCCTCCCCAGATTTATTTTAGGGAGAATGACTGGAATCCTGCAGCCGAAGCTGGGGTCTTCTTGGGAACGGGGAGCCCGTTGTTTTTGGAAAAGCAGCCACTATTTAGGAAAAGGCCTCTTGAACATTGTGGATGATGGAGAAGTTGCAAAAAACTGAAGTTGTGGGAAACGCAGAGTGCTGAGCATCGGGGTCGGGGTGCAAGGAGGGCTCAGCCCTTACAAACACACACTCCGGGTCTATTTTGGGGCCTGGAACTGAAAGTCCTTTGCGACATCACAGGCAGGCTGCGGTCCATCCTCCGACTGTCTCGTCTCCCTCCCAACTCCCTATAGGAGCAGCCTCCTCTATGCTGGAGTCCCTAACTCCTAGGACGCCAGACCACCCCCAGAGTCCTTCCTCAACACAACCTCTGTCCACCTGGGTTTACTGGAGACTCTCCTGTCCTCAGGAGTTGGGGCCTTTGGCCAGAGCCCCTCTGGAGGGTGTGCTGGGGTGAGTCAGCCTGGAGAAGGCTGGACCATGAAGAAGCAGCTACCCTCTGGGCTCGTGGGGCCGGAATGCTCAGGTCCTGCGGGCCCAACTCCAGGCCTCTGTTTGCCACCCCCCACCATGCCACGGGCAGAGGGAAGTGGCCCAGACACGGCCTGTGGGGGAGCCTGGGAAAGAAGGTGCTCTCTCCCAGTCTGAGCCCGGCTCTATGCTGGCCTCAAAACGGTGCGCGTGGCCAAGCGTGTGCATGTGTGTGTGTGTGTGCATGCGAATGTGTGCGTGTGTGGTGGGGCAGGCAGAGGGATCTGGACTTTGAGGGAGAGGAAAATAATGTGGTGGAGGGGGTTGGATAACAAAGGATTTTTGCTTGCAACTAATAGTCTCCAGCTGCAAAAATACCAAAGGGGAGGCCAGGCCGGGCTGGGGACTCTAGTTCTTGCCAACTCCTTACCGGCCTGCTGAGTGGGGCCCTGCCTGGCCTTTGGGAGGTGGAAGGAGAGACCAGCCAAGGATAAATATCTGAGAGCAGGATGGTCCCTTTGCCTTTCTTCCTGGAACTGGGAGGAAACACAGGCCAGGAGGGAGGCCCAAAGGCCGGTCACCTCCTGAGGCTGTGGGTGGGGGGAATGATTGTGGACCTGCACCTGGATGGTGGGGCATTAGATCTCTTCAGGTTTCTCCCTCTTCCCTTCTAGGCTGAGTGAAGGGCGGGTGGGGAGCAGGGCAGGGTGTTGCCAGCCCTGGAGCTGGGCAGTGACTCAGGCAAGCCTCAGGAAGTTGGAGAGGAAGACACCACTGCACCAGCTGGTACTGGGAAAACACCTTCAAATGATGACGTCTGTCTATGTGCCAGCAGCCCCCAGACCTCCGCAGTGCCCACCAAGTAAAGGGCACACAGCCCTGCCCGCCTTTCAACTACCCTGTTAGCGGCTTGGGGCTGTGGGCAGGTCCCTCCCCTTTGGGACTTTGGCTTCCTCTGGAGGTGGCCCAACAACATTCATTTTAATCTGTTCTCTCTATGGTAACCGTGTGTGGGGCATTTTGATCACCTTACTCCTGCACTGGATCTTCTTCCCACTTGGCCTGGGACCCACGTCCCCAGGCTGCTCTATCCCTCCGTCCTCCCATGGTAGCTCCAGGCGTAGAGAGAGAGTGGCTGGGCTGGGGTGCATCAGCACGGACAGAGCAGCTCATGTCTGTGACCTTCGGTAGTCACCTTGGAGTGACGTTCAACAGGGGGACCTGAGGAGGAAACTAGTTTGATGGGAGCCTTAAATTGGCTCTTCCTCCCCAACCTCTCCCCGCCCCCTCCACCCCAGGCCCCGCCTGCCCCACTCAGCCTAAGTCCTGTGACCGTGAGTCAGTGTCGGGCCGGCCAAGTTCCTTGGGAGCCATGTGCCAGTTCCCTTTGCCCCCCACCCCCACCCTCTGTTAGGAAACAGACCCTGAGTCCCTGTGGGGAGGGGAAGGTTTACCAAGGGGTTGAGCTGAATGCCCAGTCATCACACCTGCAGCTGCGTGGGGGCAGAGTAGTCCCCACTGTGAAGAGCGTTGAGTAGTGGGGGTACGTTTCAGCCACAGGCAGGTCACCCAGAGATTTCTTTTCCTGTTGGGGAAATTGATGGAGGTGGAATGCAAGGCAGGGGTCCCAGAGAGTCACTGTTTGAGCAATTTCCCAGTTTGCAAGAGACAGCACTGCCGAGGGTGGTAGTTGGAGGAGGCAGTGGGGGACCAGAGCCGGTGGGTCCTGGAGAGGAGGGGCCCAGAGGAGGCCCGCAGGGTCCCTTTGCAAGGACTTCCTGCCTTCGAGACTTCCAGCCGCCCTCAGCCCACCCCTACTCTCTTCGGCTGTTTATGGCCGCTTGCGCCTTCTCCAGACCCGTGGTGTAGACTGAGTGTGGCACCCGATCTCCATCCTCCTCCCACACCCCCACCCTTCTGAAGGGCCCCCTCTTGTTCACCCGCACCCCTGTCTGTCTTCAGAGCCCCTTGGTGGCCCCTCTTCTGTGCTGTCTCCCCTCCGGCCCTCCCTGTGGAAGCTGAGTGACGGGGACATGGAAGAAATGGGAATGGGGATGAATAGAGGAAGTCGGCCCGTGTCACTGGTTCCAACCTTTGGCCACCACGGGCCTTCCTTTCTCCATCCATATGGACCCCATATTTAGGCATTCTTTTTTCTCAGCTTGGATTTATTGATAATTGCCTTGCTTTTCCATTTTTAAAAGTCACACAACAAGTAACAGCTTCCAGTCAGTCCTCTGGCTAGCATGGGCTAACTCAACATGAAAGTCCAGCCAAAAATAAAGGCGTGTGATGCTTTAATTAGCCTGACTGCTCTTATCGCAAGTAAAAGCAGATTTTTAGAAAACAACTAACATGAGCTAGTGAACCTGTCCTCACTGTTTCTGGGGACTCCAAGATGGGCTTCAAGGAGGGGCTGGAGTTATGGAAGCTTGTCAATCAACCTACCAGCCAACCCTCACCCAGGACCCCCGCCCGTGCGCCTGCCCTGACTCAGCATGGGGAGTGGGGCCCTGTGGGAGGATACTCAGAGACTTCTCCTTGGAGAGACCAGATAGGTGGAAGGATGGCCAAGATCACAAGGCAAAATGTGCCTCTGCTGGTAACTCCCATAAGAGCTCAGGGAAGAGAGAGCCGGAGCCTGGGCAGTGAAGGAGGGCGCCCAGCGGTGGGTTCCGCACCAGCAAAGGACGGGCATGCGTATGGAGGACGGCCCCCCGAAGCTCTTTCGTTCGCACCCTCCAGACGTAGAGCAGATGGCCATTGACTGGCTGACGGGCAACTTCTACTTTGTGGATGACATCGATGATAGGATCTTCGTCTGCAACCGAAACGGAGACACCTGCGTCACTTTGCTAGACTTGGAGCTCTACAACCCCAAGGGCATCGCACTGGACCCTGCCATGGGGTAAGAGGGGCAGGCGGGAGCTCGGTCCTGGAAGGGGGAGGCAGAAACTACGGTGGAGCGGTGGGTGCCCAAGGTCTGGAACCCTTTTGACATGCCGTCTGCCCGTAGGAAAGTGTTTTTCACTGACTACGGGCAGATCCCGAAGGTGGAGCGCTGCGACATGGACGGGCAGAACCGCACCAAGCTGGTCGACAGCAAGATCGTGTTCCCTCACGGCATCACGCTGGACCTGGTCAGCCGCCTCGTCTACTGGGCCGACGCCTACCTGGACTACATTGAAGTGGTGGACTACGAGGGCAAGGGCCGGCAGACCATCATCCAGGGCATCCTGGTGAGCGGGACGCCTTCACAGGGGAGTCCCTGGGGAGGGCAGTGTGGTGCCTTGGTGGCCCTGAGCCCTCTGGGGGTTGGGGGAGGAGTGGTCATGAGCACTTAGGGGGAAGGACAGGATATGGCTTCCGCTCTGATGGGAACACTCATGTTAGAGACACATTTCATTTCCTTTTTCTCATCCGATGCTTACAACAACCCCTCAGTGACAAGCAGGCCGGTGACTCAGTTCCCTTTTGGCAGATGAAATAGCGAGGTTCAAGAGGTTAAGTGATCTGCGTGAGGTGACACAGCTAGGAAACAGCACTGAAGTCTAGAAGCCCTGTCAGCTCAGAGATGGCACTCTGTTCTGGGACAAAAAGGGCGACCAGCCGTTCGGGTCTGCCTGGGACTGTGCCGGTGTCAGCCCAGAAAGACCAACGACCCTGCAAAACCATTAGACTCAGGCAAACTGGGGCCGTGGGTTACCTTAGATGAGTTAGGCGGGCAGCAGGGGCTGCTGCAGGGCTCGCTGGGGGCCAGTCTGTCCTCTCCACTCTCCCAAAGCCGGGGCTGAAGTCGGGCTGAGTGTGTTCTCTGTGGACAGAGTTTAGGTCCCGAGTCCGGAGTCCAGAATCATGGGATCACCTACTGTGTGTCTGATCCTGTGGGGGGTGTGGTTCCTGCCCTCAGGGGGCTTGAGCAGAGTAGGTGGAGTCAGCCCACAAATCACCAGACAGGTACAACAGCCAGACAGATGGAGTGTGGAAGGAGGGACCATGTCTGGTTAGAAGATTCCGGAAGCTCTTCAAAGAGAAGCCGTGTGAAGGATGAGTGGGGTTTCAACAAGCAAAGGTCGCAAGCACAGGATAGTCCAGGCAGAGGAGAAGGAGAAAAGCGTGGAGTTAGGCAGCTGTGGCGTGAATTCGGGAATGAATTCGGGATGGGAACTGGGGGGCTCTTCCGTGGCAGAGGGAGGATTTTTTCTCTCGTGTTGACCGTTCCTCTCGCCCATCTCAGATCGAGCATCTCTATGGCCTGACCGTGTTTGAGAATTACCTCTATGCCACCAACTCGGACAACGCCAACGCCCAGCAGAAGACCAGCGTGATCCGCGTGAACCGCTTCAACAGCACCGACTACCAGGTCGTCACCCGCGTGGACAAGGGCGGTGCCCTGCATATCTACCACCAGCGGCGGCAGCCCCAGGGTGAGCGGGGCTCCGCGGCCCGTCCAGGGGCCTCCTGCGGGAACCCCGGTCCTCTCGCATCAAGACTGCTTCTCCCAGCCATCTGCCCCCGACTCTATGTCCCCTGGCCCCTTGGCTTCCCCGCCAGCCCCTCCTGCCGCTCAGCCTCTAGGCCCCGCCGCTAGGGAGCCCCTTCCCGGCCTACTAGAGACACAGAGGGCCGGCCTCTCCCAGTCCCCGGCTGGTCTAGAGGAGAAGCACCTGGCCATGGGCAACTGCGTGATTCTCCCTGACCACAGCAGCCCCCACCTGAGTGGTCAGGTTGTGATGGGGCCGGGAGTTCCAGTCCTGTGGCTTCTAAACCCTCAAATGGGACTATAGGCACAGAGACCATGGTGGGAGGGGTGTGGGCAGACTTCGGGAAGCCTTGTCAAGGCTGAGGCACAGGGGCTCCGAGGGGTCCTGACCAGCTCCCCACTCGGCCCCTAGTGAGGAGCCACGCCTGCGAGAACGACCAGTATGGGAAGCCGGGCGGCTGCTCTGACATCTGCTTGCTGGCCAACAGCCACAAGGCGCGGACCTGCCGCTGCCGCTCCGGCTTCAGCCTGGGAAGTGATGGGAAGTCCTGCAAGAGTGAGTGATGGGCCGGCCGTGCGTGCCTGCTGGGGCGGGGTGGGAGGGCGTCCTCCTCGGCCTCCCATAGCCCGGCCCCGGCTGTGTGAGATGCAGAGAGGTGAAGAACCCACATCTGAAAACAAGGCTTTTCCCACTATCCTTCTCCAGCTCCATTGAAAACTGTAAACTGGTCCTTTCCTTCCTCCCCTCCTTCCTCCCTCCCTTCCTCCCTCCTTCCCTGCCTGCCTCCCTTCCTTCCTTCCTTCCTTCCTTCCTTCCTTCCTTCCTTCCAAAAGTAAGTTCTGAGCGTGTACTATATGTCTGGCACTGTCCCAAAATAAGAATTCAGCAGTGAACAAGTAGATGTCATCTCTGTCTTCCAGGGGTGTACGGTCTGGCAAGGGAGCCAGACAAACAAGTAAATGTAAAGCCCCAGGTGCTGGTAGGTGTTAGGAAGAAAATAAATGGAGAATAGAGTTAGCGAGGACACGAGGGCTCCAGCGGAGACAGAGCAGTCAGGGAAGGCTTCTCCCTGAGATGAAACTTGCGCCTAGCAAGCCGTGAGTGCGGAGGAGGGGCTACCTGAAGGGAGAGCGTTTCTGGCAAAAGGAAGCACCAGTGCCAAGGCTCTGAGGCCAGTGCAAGCATGGCGACTTTCAAGCAGAGAAGCGACATCACTTGATTCACGTCTGTGAAAACACCGTGCTGACCGCTAGGTGCGCGGAGGACGGGCAGCAGGGATGTGGCAGGCGGCCACTTCTGTGGTGCAGGCGATAAGTGATGTGGCTTAGATTAGGGTGGTAGCAGAGGAAGTAGTCGAAAGTGATCAGATTCCAATATATTTTGAAGGTGCTCCCTTGGGGTGCCCACTAATTTCACTACTGAGCAGTTCACTTAACCGAAAACATGCTACTTGCTACACTTGCCCCATTTCCCACCACTAGAGGACAGGTAAACACCACCCCCTGGCGTCGTCCCCGAGACCTTGTATGTGTCTGTTCACGTGGCCCAGAGCCCCTGCTGCCCCCACAGCCCCCGTCCCAGGATAGCTGGGGCATCGCCGCGCCTGGGCCACTGCCCCCGGGGCTGGGTGGCGGCCGTGTGTGCGCGTGCACATGTGTGTCTGACTCTGGGCCTGTCTGTGCTTGCCCTAGAGCCGGAGCACGAGCTGTTCCTTGTGTACGGCAAGGGCCGGCCAGGCATCATCCGGGGCATGGACATGGGGGCCAAGGTCCCAGACGAGCACATGATCCCCATCGAGAACCTCATGAACCCCCGGGCGCTGGACTTCCACGCTGAGACCGGCTTCATCTACTTTGCCGACACCACCAGCTACCTCATTGGCCGCCAGAAGATTGATGGCACTGAGCGCGAGACCATCCTGAAGGACGGTGAGCGCCCCGGAGTGGGGAGGCGTGAGCATAAGCCTCCCGAGGGACATCACCCACCTGGGATGGGAAGCGATCTGGGGCTTAGGCCTTTCTTTCCTGGTGCCCTCTCAGCATGGACAGTCCTGCTGACTGGCTGGCTGGGCTGGTTGGCATGGAGATGAGAGGATGACAGATTGACCCCTGTGCGACCCCTTCTTGGCTGCGCCAAGAGGCAGGAAGATGGATAGATTAGGCAGCGTGGGCCGGCCTTGCCAGCCCTTGGGAAAACTCAGGGTCTCTCAGCCATTGGCTGCTGGCCCTGGAGCCGTGTATGGCACACAACCTGGGAGAGGCCCGAGGCCTCGAATGAGAGCAGGCATGCCAGCCCCCCCCCCGCCACCGTGCGCACCCCCTGGGTCTGTGCCACCAAAAGCTGCATTCTTACGCAGTCTGAGAAAATCGTGGGTTTTTTAAAAAAGATTTTATTTATTTATTTTTAGAGAGATGGGAAGGGAGGGAGAGAGAAAGGGAGAGAAACACCAATGATGTGCGAGAGAAATATGGATTGATCGCCTCTCGCACACCCCTAGCTGGGGACCTGTTCTACAACCCAGGCATGTGCCCTGACCGGGAATCGAAACAGCAGCCTTTCAGTTCGCAGGCTGGCACTCAGTCCCCTGAGGCACACCAGCCAGGGCAGTGCAGTGTCTTCTGAATGTCCGTCTGCATAGAGGCTCTGAGCTGGGCTCGGCCCCTTCCCTGCCAGGGTTAGGAATTTCCACCCCTACACTCAGGCCCCCGGGGCCGGGTTCCCTGCCTGATCAGTGTGGCTGACACCACCTAACACCCTTGGCCCTGCTTCCCCCGCCCCCACCACGGGGCAGCAGTCAGCAATCATAAGACTTGGGAGAAATCAAAAGTAACTCCTCATCAGGAAGAGGATTGGGGTTCCCTATGCCAGGGGAACTGCTATTTAAAGGACACTGGAGATGAAGCCTTTAGCTAAGTAAAAAGTCACTTCCTGATTTATTCATTTTGTTAGCTCAGGACTTTCAGGCCTTGGGATGTGGCGTCACGCTTGCTCCAGGTGCCCACCCAGCTCGGGCCCAGACGCGCCCTCACCCGAGAGCCTCCATGTGCCCCGTGGTGTGCTGGCTGCCCCTGTGCGGTTTTGAGGAGCTTTGTGCCTCAACACAGATTGGCAACACACATGATCTTCCAGCTCCTTCCTCCAGTGTCCCGTTCCCGTCCCCTCACTGTCCTGCGCATGAAAGCCTCCTGGCCCTCCCTGTGGCCGAGTTGCTGGAAGGCGCACGCATCCCGAGGGCAGGGGCAGGCAGTTGGGAGCTTCCTCTGAGGCTCTCCATTGGTGCCCCTTTCACTCCCTGCAGGCATCCACAATGTGGAGGGCGTGGCCGTGGACTGGATGGGGGACAATTTGTACTGGACGGATGATGGGCCCAAGAAGACCATCAGCGTGGCCAGGCTGGAGAAGGCTGCTCAGACCCGCAAGACCTTGATCGAGGGCAAAATGACACACCCCAGGGCCATTGTGGTGGATCCACTCAATGGGTGAGCCCTCCCAGGGGCTTGGGTTGGGTGGGCCAGGCGCCCTGTGGGTCTCAGAAGTGGCAGGTGAGACAGCGAGTAAACGGGAGGGCAGCCAGGTGGGAGGCTTAGGCAGGAACCCTAAGATGAAAGGGGGTGTGTCCCTGTCTTCAGGGCAACGGGAGTGATGCCTGGCAGGCAGAGAAACCTGATCCTGTCATTCCCAGCTCCTAGCCCTTCCCTGGCTCCCTTGCCCTTAGAGTGAGATCCACATTCCTTATCAGGCCTGGGGTCCCACAGGTCTGCCTGCAGCTCATTTGACCTCATCTGCACCTCACTTCCTGAGCTTGGAAGTTCTGTTTCACTGCCCCGTTTGTGCCTCAGACAGACACCCCGGCTGTTTCTGCCTCAGGGCGTCTGCTCTTGCAGTACCTCTGCCTGGACCTCCCAAGTAATGGCAGATGTGGCTCCTTCTTAGCATTCACACCTCAGCTCAAATGCCACCCCCTAAAGCGGCCTTCCTCACCTGCTGCCTGGTCCTACTCCAGGCTGTCACCTGCTTGTGTTCTTCCCACTTCCCCCTGGCTTTCCTCGTTCTCCAGTGTGTGAGACCTTGTGGGTTGACTTGGGTGGGACATGAGCCTTAGAAGAGAAGGAGCCTTGGCTACCCTGGTCTGGTCTGGCCCCCAGTGCCAGACTGCCCAGCCTGCGGGAGGCACTCATCAGGCACTCGTGGAGTGGAAGAATGCGTGGGCCAGGACTGAGCAGGGCAGGAGGGCCCTGTGGCGGGCTCCGGGACGGCACATGTGGGTCAGGGTCACAGGGAGGCTGTCGTTGGTGGCAGCTCATGTGGTGCTGACCCGTCGCTGCCCGCAGGTGGATGTACTGGACAGACTGGGAGGAGGACCCTAAGGACAGTCGGCGAGGGCGGCTGGAGAGGGCCTGGATGGATGGCTCGCACCGAGACATCTTTGTCACCTCCAAGACTGTGCTGTGGCCCAATGGGCTGAGCCTGGACATCCCAGCCGGGCGCCTCTACTGGGTGGACGCCTTCTACGACCGCATTGAGACCATACTGCTCAACGGCACAGACCGGAAGGTGGGCAGGCGTGCACCCGTGTGTGGGTGTTCACAAGTGCCTCGCTGGGTCACGTGTGTGTGTGGATGAGGCCCTGCGTGTGTGACTGTATGGGATCTGCGTGTGGCTCAGCCTGTGGGCCTGCTGCCTGCTTCCCTCTGCCCCATGGGTGTGCACGTCTGTGTGCCCATGCGTCTCACGCATCGTGTTGTTGGAGGGTCGCCTCCGTGAGGGTGTCTCCGTGACTGCATGCTGTCTGCGGTCAGTGTCATTCCCGGCACATTCTCTGGGCTCTTCTCATGCAGTTCTTTCTGCCTCTGCCCCGGCTCCTCCTCACGTGGCATGCTGCTCAGGGACTATCTCCTCTAGCATGTTGTCTTCCGTCCCCTCTTCCACCCAGGATTGCCATGTCTTTTTTATTTTTATTTATTTTTTATTTATTTTTAGACAGAAGGGAATGGAGGGAGAAAGAGATGGGGAGAAACACCAATGTGTGGTTGCATTTCATGTGGCCCCCCTGGGGACCCAGCCTGCAACCCAGGCATGTGCCCTGACCAGTAATCGAACCGGCGACCCCCTGGCTCGCAGCCCACGCCCAATCCACTGAGCTATATCAGCCAGGGCATCTTTTTCATTTCTTAGTGCCTACCACGGGTTGGCCTTTAATAAATCCTAGCAACTTCTTTATCTGTTGAATGAAGAAGTGAGTAGATGAGCTCTGGCTATCTGCTCAGTATTGTGTGTGTTGGAGGGATGTGAAGGTTATGAATGGGGCCCGAGAGAAGACCTCGTGGACAGGCTTGCCGTTAGCCTCCTGTGGGGGCAGGATCTGGCACCTCACTCCATGCAAAGCCACGAGCCTTAGGGGCTTCCAGGCTGGAGGAGGAAAATGAGACCCACACCCAGTATCTGGATCAAGAGGATACAAATTAGTGATCTCTCTGGACCTTCCTGAGTTCTCCTGTTTGTCTCTAGCCGCTTAGTAACCTCCCCTCCATTGCTAGATCGTGTATGAGGGTCCTGAGCTGAATCATGCCTTTGGCCTGTGTCACCACGGCAACTACCTCTTCTGGACCGAGTACCGGAGTGGCAGCGTCTACCGCTTGGAACGGGGCACAGGAGGTGCACCCCCCACCGTGACCCTCCTGCGTAGTGAGCGGCCCCCCATCTTTGAGATCCGAATGTATGATGCCCAGCAGCAGCAAGGTACCCCCTGGGACTGGGGCCGATGATGGGGTGGGACCTAGACGGGGGGTGAGACTCCCAGGAGGGTGAAAGCACTCTCCCTGGGGTCCCAGGCTCTGACTTTAGAGGGTCTCAAAAAGAGAGACCCCCAACCCTTGCCCTTTGAGTGAGACCCACATTCCTCATCAGGCCTAGTGCCTTATGAGGTCTCCCAGCAGCTTGTTTGACCTCATCTGCACCCTCCTGCCCTTCCTTCCTTATCTCCCGCCCTGCCCCATGCCTACGTCTGCTTTTCTTCAACGCGCTCATGGTCCTCTCGATGTTTCTTCCCTATCTGTCTCCTCGCTGTAATGCATCTCCCCTATCTCCTCACTCCCCCTCCTCCCCCGACCCCTCTGCGGCCCTCCGTCACAGTGGGCACCAACAAATGCCGGGTGAACAACGGCGGCTGCAGCAGCCTGTGCCTGGCCACCCCCGGGAGCCGCCAGTGTGCCTGCGCCGAGGACCAGGTGTTGGACACGGACGGTGTCACTTGCTTGGGTACGAGGGGCCTGGCTGGGGTGGGAGGCAGGCAATCCGGTCCCAACAGGAGGAGGCCATAGGGACCACTCAGAGATGAAGGAGGCCAAGAGGGTCCTGTTGGGGCAATAGGAGGTGAGGGATGGGGCAAGAGAGAGAAGGCTCTGGGGACCAGGGGGAGGAGGGGATGAGAGGGGTGTGCAAGGACACGCAGGTGAGGGCAGACCGAGTGATGAGCAGGGCAGCTATGGAAAGAAGAAAATGGTCTTTTTTTACATTTATTTCCCTATTGTTAAAGTAACGTAACGATAGTTCTAAGTATTAGAAATGAAAGAGAAAGAGAAGCCCGAGTCCGGCTGGCACGCCCGTGGCACTGTTAGCATGCCGGGCGGGTTCCGCGGCTGCGTCCGCGGGGCCGCCATCGCGCTCGGGGTAAAGTGTCTTCCACCCTGATGCGTCCACGTGTGCATGGCACTTTCTGTGTTATTCTTACATTGTCTTAAATAGCTTCATTTTTAAAATAAAAGTAGGGCCCTGGCTGGTGTAGCTCAGTGGAGTGAGCGCGGGCTGGGAACCAGAGGGCCCCGGTTTGATTCCCAGTCGGGGCACATGCCTGGGTTGCGGGCCGGGTCCCCAGTGAGGGCCATGTGAGAGGCAACCACACATTGCTGTTTCTCTCACTCTCTTTCTCTCTCCCTTCCCCTCTCTCTAAAAATAAATAAAAAAAAATCTTTTAAAAAATTGTTTAAAAAAATAAAATAAAAGTAGGGGTTGCTCATTACAAAAAGAAATAAACAAACATTATAGAAAAGGGAGAAGTACAAGTCACCCCAAACACCCCCACCCGTTGATACCACTGTCACTGCCTGAGAGACCACCCCCGAACATTTCTCCACACACGCGCCTCTCTTACACGGAAGCACGCCGCACGCACCATTCCCTTTCCTGCTTTTGTCGTATGACAGGATGTCATGAATACATAAGCGGAATTTTAAAAAATATTTTATTTATTTATTTTTAGAGAGAGGGGAAGGGAGGGTGAGAGAAAGGGAGAGAAACATAGATGTGTGAGAGACGCATCGACTGGTCTCATAAGTGCTCCAGCCGGGAACCAAACCTGCAGCTCAGCCATGCGCTATGACCAGGAACCAAACCAGTGACCTTTCGCTTGGCAGGATGATGCCCAGCCCACTGAGCTAGACCAGTCAGGGCTAGATCCCGTTTCTTTCTCTGTTTTTCTTTTTTCTTTTAAAGATTTTATTTTATTTTTAGAGAAACGGGGAGAGAGGGAGAGAAACATCCATTGGTTGCCTCTAGCACGTGTCCTAACCAGGGACCTAGCCCACAACCCAGGCATGTGCCCTGACCAGGAATCGAACCAGCGACCTTTCACTTTGCAGGACAACACTCAGCCAGCTGAGCCATGGCAGTCAGGGCTGGATCCCTTCTCTGCTATGGCTCACACCTTCATGCCTCCCCATATTCTGGCTGGGTTCCTTACCACAGAATCCCAGAAGTGCACACGGGTCAGTGGGGCCTTAGTGCCCAACTAAGAGTGGGTGGCTGAGGCCAGGTGGAGGCAAGAGCACTGGCGGAGGGAGGAACTGAGTGGCCAGGGTAATGGAAAGTCCTCTACATGGCGTTGAAATCACTAAGAATTAAAGCAGGGGTGACTTTGGAGAAAGGGCCACTGAGTCAGCATCTAAAAACCCTTCAGGATGACGGGGAGTGGCTGGGGGCCTGTAGACATCGGGGTTGGGATGATCTGATCGCATGAAAGTCAACACAGGTGTTTCAGAGAGGAGGGAGGGAGAAGAGTGGGGAGCAGGAGCGAGAAGCAAGGCGGACACCTCCGGGCCCAGTGGCCATGGGAGAGAAAACAACCTGCCACGGGGCCCGTGGGGAGGTTCAAGGAGTAGAGTGGGGATGAGAGATGGGTCAGAAAGGGCATGCACAGAGCCGGAAGGTCCGGGACAAGTCTGATGTGGACGTCCTGGGCTGTATGAGTTCACTGACAGGAGCACAAAGGACTCCGTGAGGTTGCTTCTAATGGCCCAAGGCAGACAGCGGTATGGGGGGGGTGAGTGCGGGGAACAGAAGCCCAGAGCCTGCAGGGTTCTGGGGCCTGTTTTCACTCCTGCTGGCGCAGTGGATGCATCTGTGAAGGAAGAAGTCCAGGGACCAGGGCAGGGCCCTGAAGGTCCCAGAGACACCTCACAAAGAACAGTTTGTAGAAATGGCAGGGCACCAAAGTATGGGGGCTCTGTACTCTCGCAGCAGGTGCTTATTCTCAGGCCACGCCGAAGTACAGGACGTGTTAGAGTAAACATCACCCTGTGGCTTGAAGTAGTTGCGGTTTCCACCCAGATAATTTGTTCATAAAGAATTATATACTAGGCCCTGGCCCTGGCTGGTGTAGCTCAGTGGATTGAGCACGGGCTGGGAACCAGAAGGATCCCGGTTCGATTCCCCGTCAGGGCACATGCCTGCCTGGGTTGTGGGCCGGGTCCCCAGTGAGGGCCACGTGAGAGGCAACCGCACATTGCTGTTTCTCTCCCTCTCTGTCTCCCTCCCTTCCCCTCTCTCTAAAATAAATAAATAAAATCTTAAAAAAAAAAAAAAGAATTATATACTAGGCCCTGGATGGTGTAGCTCGTGGATTGAGCGCGGGCTGCGAACCAAAGGGTCGCAGGTCCGATTCCCAGTCAGGGCACATGCCTGGGTTGCAGGCCAAGTCCCTGGTGGGGGCCACGTGACAGGCAACCACACATTGATATTTTTCTCCCTCCCTTCCCCTCTGTCTAAAAATAAATAAATAAAATCTAAAAAAAAAAGAATGACATGCTAGGAGAATTCACCCTGTGTATTATTTTTAAACAAGAAAACAGGCAAAGTATAGGGGTCTTAGCCCCAACCCATACTCTGGGTCTGACTTTCCCCCCACGCCCCTGTGGTGCCCACAGCGAACCCATCCTACGTGCCCCCACCCCAGTGCCAGCCGGGCGAGTTCGCCTGCGCCAACAGCCGCTGCATCCAGGAGCGCTGGAAGTGTGACGGTGACAACGACTGCCTGGACAACAGCGACGAGGCCCCCGCTCTCTGCCGTGAGTCGCCCGCCCCCTCGGCCAGGCGGGAGAGCAGGGCCCCCCCATCTCAATGACCTCTGTCCCATTCACTCCCAGATCAGCACACCTGCCCCTCAGACCGCTTCAAGTGCGAGAACAACCGGTGCATCCCCAACCGCTGGCTCTGTGACGGCGACAACGACTGCGGGAACAGTGAAGACGAGTCCAATGCCACTTGTTCAGGTGTGGAGCAGTGGGGTGGAGCACACCGGGCACCCCTCAGCCAGGGAGGCCGGAGGGCAGGAGCCAGGCTCGGAAAGGCAGCGGGGCCTGAGGGGAAGAAAAGAGTGCGGGGCATCGGGGCTGTCCCCTTCCACTGAGTGGCAAGGTTGGCTGGGAGGACTGAGCCAGCAGGGGACAGAATCCGGCTCTGGGTGGGAGGTAAGAGCAAGGCAGGCTGGATCTTCTGGAAGGATACCAGAGGCCCCTCGAGAGACGAGGTGACATAGCCACTGCAAGACCACGCAGGTGGTTTTGAATTTCTCTAAGAGAAATGGCTTTGAAACCCCTGGGAAGACTTCCTATTACACAGAGAATAATAGAAAAGGAAAGGAAAATTAAGAAAGGGGGCCAAGACTCAGAGCACTCACACTCATTCCTGTCCCCAGCCCGCACCTGTCCACCCAACCAGTTCTCCTGTGCCAGTGGCCGCTGCATCCCCATCTCCTGGACGTGTGACCTGGACGATGACTGCGGGGACCGCTCTGATGAGTCAGCCTCATGTGGTAAGAGGGACAACAGGAAGGCCAGGCTGGCATGAAGGAGGTGACCCATGAGAACATCCCGGGGGGGAGGGGCGTTAGAAAGACTCTGCCTGTTAGTACTATGTGGTCTTGAGCAAGTTACTTAATGTCAGTGGCCTCTGTGCGTTTTCATCTGCCACGCGGGGATAATAATAGCACCGATCTCACAGCACCGATGTGGGGGCTCAGTGAGACCACGCATGGAAATCACTCCGCACCGGGCCCATGTTTGGTAACTGCTGGCTTTCAAAGAGGATGCTCAGTGAGCTCTCCCTCCCAAGACCACACCCACACCTTCCCCTCCTCCTCCTTTCCTCCCACAGGTGTGCATGTCCTAAACTTTAAGGGTTGCCCCGAGACTTGCAAGCAGGGGAGCAGTGGGCAGCAGCAGCTCGCCCTGTGCTAACCCCTTGACCCTGACTCCAAGGCCCCCTTCTCTCTGACTCCCTGGTGAGCTGACAGCAGCCCCGCCTGGGCTCTCTGCTGTGGCTTCTCCTATCCTAGGCCCTTTAATAAATGTGCTCTCCAAATAAAAATAAATAAATAAAAAGGATGCTCAGAGAGGTAGGGATCATTGCTGTTCAGCCTTCTCCCCATCCGCCTGCACTAAGGGCCCCTGGCTACAGGAGGCCCCTGCACCCACCTGCTTTTGGTGCTATGATGCTGTGTAATCTTGGGGGCCTGACTCAGTTACACTTTCTCCCTGACAGCCTATCCCACCTGCTTCCCCCTGACTCAGTTTACCTGCAACAACGGCAGATGCATCAACATCAACTGGCGATGTGACAATGGTAAGAGCGTGCCTCCCTTCACCTGCCCTGATTCCCAGGAAAGCTAGAAGCTGCAGCCAGGCCCTGAGGCTGTAAGGCCCAAAGGGTTTTAGAATCAAGCCAGCGCCTCCCTCCAGTTCACTGAAGCCCCACTGGCTTGGCTGGGAGAGAGAAGGATGAGCCAGAAATGTGTGAGGGAACCAAGATGGACTGAGGGAGACCCTGCCCATTGCCTATCTGGGCCGTTCCTTCTCAGGAAGGGCCTGAGCCATCTATCCTCCAGCAAAGGTTCAGGGCCCGGGGAGAGATAAGCAAGGAGGGCTGGGGGGAGGGGCGGGGGCCGGGGTGGGTGCAGAGCAACCAGAGTGGTGACCGACTCTCATCTCCCTGCAAACCCCATCTTCTGATGTCCTTGGTGAGCCCTCCAGGCTCCGGCTCTAGGCTCAGGAGCCCGCCTGGCAGTCAGCCAGGGACCAGGCGACGTCAGCCCTGAGCCACAGCAACCAGTGGACCGTCGTGTGTACGCTGTCTCAGGGCTCTGCTTGTGTCTGTGTGTTGTGACGTGTTGTGCCAGTGGCCCTGGCTCACATGTGCGAGGTTGGACTGGGTCAGCGCCGTGTTGCCCCTCGTCTGTGCCGTGTCTCGTGTGCCAATGGCTGCCCTGGCGGTTTCTGTGTTTCAGAGAAGGATTGTGGGGACGGCTCTGACGAAAAGACCTGTCCTGAGCCTGCCGGTCAGTGCATAGAAGCACATGCACCATCACCCCCAGAGCCCAGCTGGCCTCTGGCCACCTCTCAGGACTCCCAGGCAGCTCCCCACCTAGCAGCTCTGGCTCCTAGGGCGTGAAGGAGAAGCTAAGGGGAGGTGTGAGAGAGAGAGGAGGCAACAGAAGGAGAAAGCAAACAGCGGAGAGGACAGAAGCAGAGTGGGCAAAGGGAACCTCAGAGGAGAGGCAATGACAGAGAGGAGGGGACACAGAGACCGCGACAGAGGGGGAGGAGAGAATTAGATAAGCAAATCCAGGTGGAAAAGAGGCAGGAACATTACCAAAGGAAAGAACCAAACCCCAGGTTTCCCCATCGTCCCGGAAGTGTGGAGGGATGTCTACAAGCCCCCACCCTCAGGACCTGGATCATAGGACATCATTTCGTCCCGCCCAGATCCCTCCCAGTGGCCCCAGCCCTTCCCAGCTGTAGGCAGTGCCCCAGTGAGCTGGGCACAGCAGCCTCGGCAGTGCCCACGTTCAGGGTGGCCTGAGTAGCCCTGCCCTTTCCAGCAGAGGCCTCACCTACACTCCACCGATCTCTCCCTCCAAAACCAGAGAAATCCCCACCCTTCCCACAGAGCAGACAGACCCCTGCTCCCACGCCCTGCCCAAACCAAAGGAACTTGTCCAGTGTCCCTCCCCGCCAGCCTCCCAGGACGCAGGGAAGGGCCCTCCTGGAGCCCCCGCCCATCCCCCTCCCCACCGTGTGGGCCATGGTGCATGCTGCAGTCTATGCAGTTTCTGTGTCTTTTCTGTTTGTTTTTTTCTCAGTGGGGGAGCTGGGGGGGCCGGGGTGGGAATGCGGAGGAGGTGGGAGTGGGGGCCCCAAGCTGGGGTCACAGAGGAGACTGCTTGCTGACCTGCCCCTTGCTTCTCCCCTTCTTGCCTCCCCACCAGACAATGACTGTGGGGACAACAGTGACGAGGCCGGCTGCAGCCACTCCTGCTCTAGCACCCAGTTCAAGTGCAACAGCGGGCGCTGCATCCCAGAGCACTGGACCTGCGATGGGGACAATGACTGTGGGGACTACAGCGATGAGACGCATGCCAACTGCACCAACCAGGGTAGGCACCTGGGCCGGCAGGGCTGGGTGAGATTGTCCGCGTGCCAGTCACTCAGCCATCCATCTGTCTGTCTTCCTCACTGCAAGTCGCCGCCACCTGGGAGCCAGAGATAACCCAGACGTGGCTCTTATCCTGCAGGAGTTTCCAGCCCCGTGGGAGAGGGAGATTGCCGACAAGTCATTGTCACACACTGTTAAGATCGCAGGCTTTGTAGCCGGGTGGCCTTGGGTTTGAGCTCCAGCTCTGCTACTTCCTCTCTGGGTGGCCTTGAGCAAGTTACTTAATCTCACTGGCCTCTGTGCATTTCATCTGCAAAGTGGGGGTAATAATGGCGCCAACGTCACAGCGCTGATGTGGGGGTTCAGTGAGATCATGCACAGAAAAGCGCTCAGCACAGGGCCCGAGTGTGGGAACCAGTCGCTTGGAGAGGGGATGCTCAGAGGTGTGGGGGTGGATGCGTCCTGTGGGAGTCAAAGGAGGCCGGTTGTCCTGGTGCCCGGCCTCCAGGACAAAGCCAGAGGGCAGTGGGGCCGAGCTCACCGGCGGGCACAGGTGCTCGCGAGGGACGTCGGCGTCTCCGCTCTGGCCCATCGTCACTGTGGAAGAATGCAGACCCAGGACTGCCCTGGCTTCCAGAGAAGTCAGCAATGCGTATTTTTATGTGACGTCTGCCCGTTTTTAAATACTCGTATTAGTGTCCCAGAGCTGCCACAGCAGTTCTCACAGTTCCAGGGGCTCGAAGTTCGAGACCTAAGTCAGGGAGCACACACTGCAGCCTGTCTCCTCGCCTCCGGGGCTCGCTGGCAGCCTCTGGTGTTCCTCAGCTTGTCCTGGCGGCACCCCGATCGCTGCCTTCACCTCCACGTGCCGTTCTCACTGGGTGCGTGTCTACCTGTGCCCACACTTCCTCTTCCTGTGCGACACACTCCTACTGGGGTGTGACACACTCCTACCCTCCTACCGACAGCGTCCGGAATCAGTCGCCCGTAAAGACCTGTTTCCAAATAAGGTCGCCTTCCCAGGTACTATGGGTTAGGACTTCAACATCTTTTTCGGGGAACACAAATCAAACCATAACAAACGGCCATCGGTTTTAAAAGTTTTGAAAACACTGCAGGCCAGAATATTTCCGCAGGCCCATCTGGCCCTGGGCCGCCGGCTTACAACCCCTGCTTTGCCGAGTTGAGGCGCACACCATGGGAACAGTGCTGAGCCCTGAGCACTCACCACGGGCCCGGCTCTGAGAGGGAGGACGGGGAGACTCACCCAGGCCCCGGAGGCAGTCGCTGAGTCTCCAGGGCCACCACCGACAAAGGCTGGGTGAGGAGAATGGGTACCAGTGCCTTGGGATTCTGAGAAGGGTCCCCAGAGGCCTGAGGCTGGCCTGGTGGGAAGGGCTTCCAAGTCCCGCACTTATGAGCTGGGTGAACCTGAGCAGGTGGCTTCCCCTAAGCCTCGGCTTCCCGCTCCAGGAAGTGGGAAGAGACGGAGTGGGGGCCTGGCGCACGGGCACAGGCATGTCATCGTTGGTAGCGATTGTCAGCTGTGGTTGAGAGCTGAAACAGTCTGGGACCATCTAGGAGGAGGTGGGGTTTGCGTTGGGCCCTGCGGAGGGATTAGACTGTGGGTAAGTGGACAAGGGCGAGGGTCTGCAGCGTGGGGGTGGGGCAGCCCGGAGGACCCAGCCTTAAGGCTGAGAGGGTGAAACTGAGCCCTCTCTCAGGGGCGCGTGGAGCCAGGTGGGGCCCCTCAGACCCGAGGGGACGGCAAGGAATGAGGCTGTGTCAAAGGGGGCAGATTACAGCCGGTGAAAGGCAGGCACGGGGGGCCTTCCAAGGATTTCGAAGCTGGAGGGTGACGTGATATAGGAGGTCTTTCAGAAGATAATCCTGGAAGGGGATTAGGTTAGAAATTGGTTCAGGGGCCCTGAGGAAGGAAACTCAGCTCAGAAGCTGCTGCTGAAGTCCAGGCACAAGATGAGAGCCTCGGCCATGTTCATGGCTGGACGGGCGGGAAAGCGGGGCCACAGCAGCAGCAGCAGCAGCAGCAGCAGGTCCGAGTTGGGTCAGGGTGGTGCGCCCTCAGCAGGCGCTGTTCCTGCCCGTTCCAGGCCTCCAGGCCTCCGGAGTCAGATCTCCGCACAGCAGCCGCGTGATCCGACAGAGCCCGTCAGACTATGCACCAGCCCTGCCCCGCAGCTGTGCTGGCTCCCTGCACACTTAGAATTAGCACCCAATGTCGCTCCGCGGCCTGCAAGGCTCCCCTCGCCTCCCGACCTGGGTTCCTGCCACTCGTCGCCTTCCCTCTGCTCCGGCTGCGCAGCCCCAGATGTGCCCTGCGCCTTGTTCCCATATGCCCTGCACACTCCCATCTCCGACTTCGCACCAGCTTGTTCCCTCTGCCTGGAGTACATTTCCAGGCATTCTCCTGGTTCGTGCCATTCAGGCCTCTGCTCAGACACCTCCTGCTCCGAGGCCTTCCCTGATCATCCCACGTAAAGCAGCATCTCCGTGCCTCTCTGGCCACGACCCGGCTTTGTGTGCATGGCTCTGATCACGACCTGTGGTTCCATGCTGGATGTCTGCGTCTCGTTTTCATCGTCCGTCTTCCCCACTAGAATTTCAGCTCATGAGGATGAGGACTTTGTCTGGCTCATGCTGGCACCTGAAGCAGTGCCTGGCACACAGTGGGCGACCAATAAGTGTCTGTGGAGTGAATGAATGAAACGGAGGCTAGGCTAAGGTGGGGGCATTTGAGCTCTGGCCTAGCAAATTGCTTATCCAATCGCGCTCTCGTGTGTGAAACAGAGAGGTTAGATGAGACGGTCTTTGGGGTCCTGAAAGGTGGAACATCGCTGACTCTCAGGTAGTGCTTCCAGGGAGTGTCAGCGGTGCCCAGAGGACTCCTAATCCCCGTCTCTGCTCACAGCCTCGGGCTGGGCAGAGCAGGGGAGGGACTGGGGAGGCAGCCAGGGTAATGGCTGACCTGGAGCCCCTACCCCCACCCGATGCCCTCCCCCTGTCCCCTGCAGCCACAAGACCTCCTGGTGGCTGCCACAGTGATGAGTTCCAGTGCCGGCTGGACGGCCTGTGCATCCCCCTGCGGTGGCGTTGTGACGGGGACACTGACTGCATGGACTCCAGTGACGAGAAGAGCTGCGAGGGAGTGACCCATGTCTGTGACCCCAACGTCAAGTTCGGCTGCAAGGACTCTGGTAAAAACGAGCATTGCACAGAGCCTGGGACGGGCAGCAGGGACAGGCAAGACCGGGCTGCGAGCGGAGCCCTGTCGAGGGCGACGGCACTGCAGGGGGTGGGGGCGCCGAGGCAAATGGCTGCACAGACAAAGCTCTGCCTGACGCGTGGGGGGCCAGGCGGGGCCGGGGCCTGCCCCAAGGGCCTCGGGAACCAGAACCCTCGCAGAGTTGAGCCCCAACACCTCCTGCAGACCCTTGCCTTCTCCGTTGCCTGTGTGAATTTGACAGGAAAAGCCTCCAGTTCCTAGTGGACCCCGAGGCATCGCCGTCGTGACCTTGTTAGAGAGGTCTGCGGAGCCTGGGGCGGACGCGGGCAAGCCCTCTGCCCGGCCCGGCCCCTCACTCGGCCCCCGCCCCTCAGCTCGGTGCATCAGCAAAGCTTGGGTGTGTGACGGCGACAGCGACTGTGAGGACAACTCGGACGAGGAGAACTGCGAGTCCCTGGTCTGCAGGCCGCCCTCGCACCCCTGTGCCAACAACACGTCCGTCTGCCTGCCGCCCGACAAGCTGTGCGACGGCAGCGACGACTGCAGCGACGGCTCCGACGAGGGGGAGCTCTGCGGTGAGGCGGGGGCGGGGCTGGCGGGCCGGGCCGGGGCGGGCGGGGCAGGGCCGGCTGTGGGGGGAGGGGTCTGGCACGAGGGAAGGGCAGCTCTGGCTGCTGGGCAAGGAGTGGCCAGAGCGGTCACCCGCGACCCGTGTTGATTTACGACTCACCTTAGCAAGAGGCTGTGCTGAGCGCATCACACACCATCACAGCATGCACTCTGTAGAGCAGCCAGCCCTGTGAGGCAGATACTGTTATCCCCACTTTACAGATGAGAAAACTGAGGTACAGAGAGGTTAATCACTGGTCCAGGGTCACTCAACTCCCAAGCACTGTGGAGACAGTGCAGCACAGCCCCTCACCACAGGCGCAGACCCCTCGCCACACTCATGCCGCAGAGCAGTGCAGAGCTGGCTTTCGAGAGAAAGGCAGCAGCTTGAGTGTTGATGTGGTCAGGGCAGGCTTCCTGGAGGAGGTGGGAATTTAATTGGGTTCTCAAAGATGGGCAGATCTTTCAGAGTGAGTAAGGACATTGGGGGAGGAGGGTGTGCTTTCAAGATCAAAAGAAATGGGGGTCAGCGGGGGCCACATGGTGTGACTTGGGGATGCGGAGCAGCCTTATCTCCTATGAGCCAGGCAGACAGAGCGTCGGGTTCCTGAAAGGAGAGGAGTGAGAGATAAGGCGGGTCCGGACAGGCCTTGGGAGCTGCCGATGGGTCATCTGTCAGTGCTGGCAGATCCCAGGACCCAGGGAAGGACATACCATGCTGCACCTCACCCCAAATCAGGAGGGAGCGAGGAAAAGGGAATGGATTTCCAACCCTGCCAGGGAGAGGCAAAGAGCTGGGGCCCCCACCGTGGGCTCAAGAAGCAACAAGTAGAGACCAGAGAGATGCAGTTGTGATGTGGGAGGGGAGGGAGAGGGGGAGGGGTGCTCCCAGTGGTGGGTGCTGAGAAAGGCGGGGAGGTGGAGGGCGGAGGGCTGGCTGGGAACGGAAAGGAAGGATGATGTGGGCAGGGTGCCAGGGTTCTTTTGGGGCTGCCCCGGACTTGGGGCCCAGCAGAGCCGTGGTCCTGCCTCCTCTGCGATCCTGCCCCTGATCCTGCCCCCACCCCAATCCCGGCCCCCAGACCAGTGCTCCCTGAATAACGGAGGCTGCAGCCACAACTGCTCCGTGGCACCCGGCGAAGGCATCGTGTGCTCGTGCCCTCTGGGCATGGAGCTGGGGCCTGACAACCACACCTGTCAGATCCAGAGCTACTGTGCCAAGCACCTCAAGTGCAGCCAGAAGTGCGACCAGAACAAGTTCAGCGTGAAGTGCTCCTGCTACGAGGGATGGGTGCTGGAGCCAGATGGCGAGAGCTGCCGCAGCCTGGGTAATGCACTGGAGGGCGGCCGGGCGGTGGGGTGGCTGGGCAACCAGGCAGGCCGCGGCAGGCTCCCGAGGGCCGGTTGGCTGGGCTCGGGCGGCTGAATGCCAAAGGCTAAGGTTTCCATCCAGGCCCAGCCCCGGAGCAAACAGAGACCCTGCCTGCCTCTTACAGTCGTAAGAAACATCCAAACCTGTAGAGAATTTTTTGAGTTTGAGGCAGACTGTCAGCAATTGCCAGGAAACAGACTCTCAACAGATTGAGAAAAATGCTCCAGAGAATGGCAGTTTTGCATCTTATTTTATGCATTAGCATCAAAGGAATAGACATAAGGAGGGTTACATGAAATCCACTGGTGGTAGATTAAGGGGGCAGAGAAATCCGTGGGATTGGATACAAAGTAAAACGGAGCAGCACGTACTCTACATTGGTGAGTTCAGGACAGTTTATAAAATTTATAGCACATAGAGGGGGAACAATAGAACAACAAGGGGCTCCGTGGTCTCCTCTGGGGGTGAAGCTGTGCCCTGGGGGGTCTGGAAAAGATCTCTCTGACATTTCAAAGGTATATTTACCTTAGATGCAAAAAGAAAATACACAGGCTGACGCGAGGTAAAGGTTGACCTTTGTCAGGGAAGCTACAGACCGGGGAGTGACTACGGCTGTGACTCGATTTTAGTCAGGAAATCTTATGTTCGGGCCTTCCCCTGCGGTTACTTTCCGTCTCTAACTGTGGGGGGCCCCTAGGCTGGCCTCACCTGAGCTTGCCACCTTTATCCTGTGTGTCCCCTTTTTCGTCCACACCCTGGACCGGGTGACGTGGAGGCAGCAAGTCCCTGGCTGACCCCTACCTCAACCCCCCTCAGACCCCTTCAAGCCGTTCATCATCTTCTCCAACCGCCATGAAATCCGGCGCATCGACCTTCACAAAGGGGACTACAGCGTCCTGGTGCCCGGCCTGCGCAACACCATCGCCCTGGACTTCCACCTCAGCCAGAGCGCCCTCTACTGGACCGACGTGGTGGAGGACAAGATCTACCGCGGGAAGCTGCTGGACAATGGAGGTGACCGCACAGAGGCGGGGTGAAGTGCTCCCCAGGGGCCACTTGGGTGCTCAGCCCAAAGCAGAAGGCCCTTCACTCCCCCACCCCCCACACTCTCGTTAATTAGGTTAGATTTTGCTGTGGTCTCAGCGCCTGACGCCCCATAATTATTGTCAGCAGAGCTGCCAGCCTGATAATTAACAAAATGATCACCCTTTCTTTGAAAGGGCCTGGAGCTCAGCTCCCCAAATCCTAGAATTACAGGCTTGAAAGTAAAAAAGTCATTTAAGGTTGGGGGTACCTGAACTCTACCTCTGTCCCAAGGCGGCCTGACCCGTCACAGACTTCTTACATTCGGTCAACACCGCCACGCACACGGGGCCCTGCGGAACAGCAGTGGTCAAACCGGGCCACTGTGTCCTCACGGAGCTTCCGTGCCAGTGGGAACACCAGCTCTAAAGAGCAAGGAGTACACTGTGGGATGGGACAGAAGAGGGTATCGCTGTGCATAGAAGGAAAGGAGGCCGGGGGGTAGGGAAAATGGGGGCTGACATTTTAAGTGGGGTGGTTAAAGAAGGCCCCCTGCGAAGGTGACCCCTGAGCAAAGACTTGAGAGAAGCACATCTCACTATAGGAGTTTGTATCAATTGTAGTAGAGGAAACTTGGAAGCACCTCAGATGTCAGATGTCAAATGTCCATCGACAAGGCGATGGCTAAGTAGAGTGCGATTGGTCCATCCCTGGCTGGTGTGGCTCAGTGGACTGAGCAGCCGCCCGCAAACCAAAGGGTCGCCGGTGCCATTCCCAGTCAGGGCACATGCCTGGGTTGCGGGCCAGGTCCCCAGTGGGGGGCATGTGAGAGGCAACTACTCATTGATGATTCTGTCTCTCCCTTCCCCTCTCTCTAAAAATAAATAAATAAAATCTTTTTTAAAAAGGTATTAATAATGAGGTCCATATAAATACATTTTTCTATAAGAAAACCTCCAAGACAGTTTGTGGAGTGACTTCTAGAGAGTTCTGTCCTCCTCATCGGGGGTCCAGGTCTGTCCCCCAAAGCCCCCGCCCTCTGCTTGGACCTCCGCCCATGGGTCAGCCTTCCGGAGATCTGCCAGCAGGGATGGTAGCCACGCCCCCTCCTCCAGGCTTCTGGAAGCCAGGCTTCTCTCCTGCTTGACCTCCTGGTGGGGTGGGGGGGCCTGGGTGAGGAGAGTGGGGGTCTGGGAACCCCACTTGAATCTGGGGCTCATCAGAGGTGTTGCCAGAGGTGTGAGAGTTGAGGATGGGTCACGGAGGGTCCCCAGGATGTCTCGACTTCAGTCCAGCCCACCCCACAGGTCTCTAACCTCCCACAACCCTCTCTTCTCCAGCCTTGACCAGTTTCGAGGTGGTGATTCAGTATGGCCTGGCCACACCTGAGGGCCTGGCTGTAGACTGGATTGCAGGCAACATTTACTGGGTCGAAAGTAACCTGGACCAGATTGAGGTGGCCAAGCTGGATGGTACCCTCCGGACCACCCTGCTGGCCGGTGACATTGAACACCCAAGGGCGATCGCACTGGATCCCCGGGACGGGTGAGGACCCTGCCTAGCCCTGTGCTGGCCCCACGGCCCCCCAAAGCCTCGTTCAGCCTGGCCAGAGACACCCATCTCCTCAATGCTACTCGACCCCCTCGGCCCTTTCCCTGGGATCCCACCACAACCCATCCCCCAGGCCCCTGGCCTCGGCCCTCCTGACCCACGCCTCACTCCCCAGGATCCTGTTTTGGACAGACTGGGATGCCAGCCTGCCCCGAATTGAGGCAGCCTCCATGAGTGGGGCTGGGCGCCGCACCATCCACCGGGAGACAGGCTCAGGTGGCTGGCCCAACGGGCTCACTGTGGACTACCTGGAGAAGCGCATCCTCTGGATCGACGCCAGGTCAGTGTCCCCCACCAGCCCCGGGAGGCCTCTGTCTGCCCCTCCCTTCCAGGGCCAGGGTGGGCTGGGGCCCAGGGCCGGGCGGTGGAGAGGGTGATAAGAAGGCTTGAAGGAGTTGGATCCAGAACCGGGGCAGCCAAGGGCGGGGCTACAGGGCTGCAGTGAAGAGAGGGGCGGGGCTAGGGGACAGGTGGTGACAGAAGGAGGTGGAGGCCAGCTGTCAGCCTGCTCCAGGGGCTGAAGTGCAGCCTCCTACCTCACAGATCCATGCACTGTCCTGGGGCTCTGTCTGCCCGGGGGAGGGGGAGCTTTCTCTAATTGTTCTTCGCAGAGGGCATGCCTTTTTCTAACCTTCACCAAGGCGCAGTGCGCCAATGGCCGCCCTGGGGAGAAGTGCTGGGAGTGCGGGAGCTGGGGACTGGGGACTGGGGTCCTAGACCTGCCCCACATGGTCCTGCCGCTTGGTCATTCTGTTCGCCTTCTCTGGCCAGGAGGGTTGGCGGGAGGGCGGCTGCAGTGCGCTGAGGTGGGGGCTGTGGGCCAGGGCCCGGGAGGGGCGCCCTGGGCAGGGCTCCCTGAGGCTGCAGCCCCCGCTGGCACCCTCACTCTGCCCCGACCATGCTCTCAGGTCAGATGCCATCTACTCAGCACGTTACGACGGCTCCGGCCACATGGAGGTGCTGCGGGGACACGAGTTCCTGTCGCACCCGTTTGCAGTGACACTGTACGGGGGGGAGGTGTACTGGACAGACTGGCGAACGAACACGCTGGCCAAGGCCAACAAGTGGACCGGCCACAATGTCACCGTGGTGCAGAGGACCAATACCCAGCCCTTCGACCTTCAGGTGTACCACCCCTCCCGGCAGCCCATGGGTAAGGGCCCGGAGGAGCCCGTGGCCCCATTAGAGGCCCTTAAGAGAGGAGAGGGCAATGGGAACAGGTGGGGGTCTGGGCTGGAATGGGGGGAGGCTAGCCTGCTGACAGAGAAGGGCTGGCAGCAGGTGGCACTGAAACAGGGACGATGAGAAGGGGTGAAGGGGGCTGTTCAGGTGAGAAAGGCCGGGGAGGGGCCACAAGTCATTGGCTGTTCTTGCTTCTCCTCGCCCCTCCCACCCAGCTCCCAACCCCTGTGAGGCCAATGGGGGCCGTGGCCCCTGCTCCCACCTGTGTCTTATCAACTACAACCGGACAGTCTCCTGCGCCTGTCCCCACCTCATGAAGCTCCACAAGGACAACACCACCTGCTACGGTAGGAGGCCCCTCCCTGCAGAGCCAGGGGAGGCTGAGGCTGCAGAGGAAGGGCCAGCACCCAGGCTTCCCGTTGTAACTGGAGGTGGAGAGTCCAGTCTTGAGGGACTGCCTCTGCAAGGCGAGGCAGGGACTCCAGCAAGGAGGCTGTACCTGGGGGAGGCGGTTCTTGATTGCTAAGGGGGAACAAGAGGGAGGAGGGGCTCTAATCTGGGTGGGAAGCACGGAGGCCGGGGCTGCCTGCAGTGACCTGCCTGTGCTCCGCAGAGTTTAAGAAGTTCCTGCTGTACGCGCGTCAGATGGAGATCCGGGGGGTGGACCTGGACGCGCCCTACTACAACTACATCATCTCCTTCACGGTGCCCGACATCGACAACGTCACGGTGCTGGACTACGACGCCCGCGAGCAGCGCGTGTACTGGTCCGACGTGCGGACGCAGGCCATCAAGCGGGCCTTCATCAACGGCACAGGCGTGGAGACCGTGGTCTCCGCAGGTCTGTCTGCGCCCTGCCGGCCCGGGGGGCTCAGGAGCTCCTCGCCCCGCCCTTGTCCCTCCCCTGGCCCCCAGCGCCCACTTCCGGCCTCCCCTCCCTGCCCCGGGTCCCTCGAGGCACTCCGGCCTGGTTTTCTGATCCCTGTTCCCACAGAAATCAGGCGGCCCCCACCTCCCAACCTCTGCCCCGCAAACCCCAACCCTGCGCCCCGCTGTGCCCCCAGACCTGCCGAACGCCCACGGGCTGGCTGTGGACTGGGTGTCCCGGAACCTGTTCTGGACCAGCTACGACACCAACAAGAAGCAGATCAACGTGGCCCGGCTGGACGGCTCCTTCAAGAACGCAGTGGTGCAGGGCCTGGAGCAGCCCCACGGCCTGGTCGTCCACCCGATCCGCGGGTGGGTTCCGGGCCCGGGGTTCGGGAGCGTGAGGTGCGGGTGGGGGAAGAAGAGGACTCTGAGCCTCCCCTCCCGCCCCAGGAAGCTGTACTGGACCGACGGTGACAACATCAGCATGGCCAATATGGACGGCAGCAACCGCACCCTGCTCTTCAGCGGCCAGAAGGGCCCTGTGGGTATGCGCTCTCCCCTCTGTCTCCCTGAACTCCCAGCTTTGTGTGTGTCCTCACCACCCTCCCTCCAAACCACACACCCCTGACGCATTCCTAGAGGCGAGCAGCCCAGCTGGGGCATGTGTCATGCTCCCACCCGCCCTCTTCCAGGCCTGGCTATCGACTTCCCCGAAAGCAAACTCTACTGGATCAGCTCCGGGAACCACACCATCAACCGCTGCAATCTGGACGGGAGTGGGCTCGAGATCATCGACGCCATGCGGAACCAGCTGGGCAAGGCCACAGCGCTGGCCATCATGGGTGAGGGCCGCTGAGTGGGAGCAGGGACGGGAGCAGGCCAGGCCGGGCTGGGTTGGCTGGGAAGATGGGAGCTGGCCCGGAGGCAGCCTGCTCACCTGCCAGGCCCTTCAGCAGAACCGGGCGGGGTGGGCGGAGGGCCTTCCCGAGCGTCTCCTCGCCCCACGGCTGCAGGGGACAAGCTGTGGTGGGCGGATCAGGTGTCGGAGAAGATGGGCACATGCAGCAAGGCCGACGGCTCGGGCTCCGTGGTTCTGCGGAACAGCACCACCCTCGTGATGCACATGAAGGTCTACGATGAGAGCATCCAGCTGGGTGAGACGGGGTCAAGGGGCAGGGGAGGTGGGATGGGAGTCAGAGGTCAAGGTTGCAGCCGGCAGTGGCTGCAGGAAGCCCTGGGCAACCTAGTGTGCGGGAACGAAAATGGGACGGGTTCCTCTCACCACCCAAAGGGGCTCCCCTTTCTCATGCGCCCCAAGGCCATTTAAGCTCACAGCCGCCCCGGCCACTGGGCCGGAGCCAGGACAGCGGAGTTGGGTGGTGATTCCCACAAGGTCCAGGGCGAGACAGTGACTGTCTCCCTGCACAGCTCGTGCCTGACACTGAGGCCCCAAGGAGGGCTGCTAACCCTTTTATGCTGCCCACCCCCAGGGCACGAGAGCACCAACCCCTGCAGTGTCAACAATGGGGACTGCTCCCAGCTCTGCCTGCCCACGTCGGAGTCCACCCGCTCCTGCATGTGCACAGCCGGCTACAGCCTCCGGAGTGGCCAGCAGGCCTGCGAGGGTCAGTGCCCCTGCCTCTCCCCCCGACTTTGACCAGGGTCCCCGGCACCGATCGGTCCTGCCCCGTAGCCCCCCCTCCTGTCCTCGCCTTGGCAACAGGACTGCTCTTGTCTTGTATTATCAAAGGCCTCTGAGTTGGATGCTTAGAAAGTAAGCCCCTCTGTGCTGGGTGCTGCGGGGGCAGCCACGGGATGAAAGTCCCTGTCCCTGTGCTCTGCAGCCTCAACCAGCAGAGGGGCTGACATGTAGGTGAAACTGGATCACGAAGTAGCTCCAACTTCAGTGGGATTTTGGAGAAACAGATGTCAAAAAGCAGTGGCAGGGCCACCTCCTTGGAATGGGTGTGCTGCCGACTAGGTTTTATGTGACAAGTGGGATTCGAGTGTGTGGCTCAAAGGGGAAGGGCTGGTGTATCAGGAAAGTGGTCCAGAGCAGCAAGAGGGCGTGTGCGGGGCCCTGAGGTGCCAGGCCCGGGTGGTGGGCAGGGTGTGGGGCGTCATGGTGATTGCTGTGAGGGAGAGCAGGGCCACAGGGTCTCAGCCAGGCGTGCCTGGAAAGCGGTGTTTGGGGCAGATTGACCTGGTGGCACAGAGCTGGCTGAATGGGGGAGGGAAACTGAGGCAATTAGACCCGTTAGGAGGCTGTCAGAGTAACCCCGGTGTTAGGGATGGGGCCTGGGCTGGGGCTGAAGAGAAGGAGTAGAACTCAGAGACATTCACAAGAATTTGCCGACTGCTGTACAAGGCTGCCCCCGACAGCGTTTCCCAAAGTACATCCTGGGCACCTCCCTCTTTGATGTGGGCGGATGTTACAAAAACGAACAGTGGGTTGAACAAAATGTAAGAGTTGCTTTTTTTTGCTGTAGAATGTCTGAGAGCCTTGAATATGCTCATCTGCACTGAACATTTTTCAAGAAAAGACTAGTGTTCAGAGTTTCCCCCAACTCACTCAACCATGAATCCTTTTTTTTTTTATGGAGCCTGAGCAACCTGGCCCATTTGGGGACTCATTTGGGGACACACTGTATTAAGTGATAAAGGCAAGAGAGGATTCTGGGGTGCGTGAATATGACGCTTCATAAGAAAAGCAGAATGATGCTGGCTCAGGGGCAAGCTACTGGGAGTGTTGAGTTGCAGGTGTTAGAGGGAGGACAAAGAGGAAACTCAGGGTGGAAATCTAAATTTGGGAGTCATGTAGTGTGATTACCTTGTTTGAACCTTCCCAGAGTTCTCTGTAATGCCTTTGGGGGTGCCCGGTAGTATTGAGGGAGGCAGGACCCCAGGTCGCAGCACAGGGAGAGACAGTCAGGCCTCTGCTGCCCTCTTCTGGGAGGCTCGAGCTCCTGCAGCTAGTTCCCCAGAGTATGTTCCTTTCCTGACTCCCTGCCCCGGCTAGGGTGTGGGTGTGTATGTGTGTTGAGGGTGAAGAATGACAATTGGGGGAAAGACAGCAAAGGGGAGGCAAAGGAGGGATGCAGGGATGCGAGTGGCAGAAGCCAAGTTTAAAGAGGTGTCAACGAGGCCCATGCCTGAAGGACTCCTGTTTCAGGTGTGGGCTCTTTCCTCCTGTACTCTGTGCACGAGGGGATCCGAGGAATCCCGCTGGATCCCAATGACAAGTCAGACGCCCTGGTCCCTGTGTCAGGGACTTCCCTGGCTGTCGGCATTGACTTCCATGCTGGTGAGCCATCTGACGGCAAGGGGTAGTGGGGCGTGACCTTGAGGGTGGTGTGCTCTTGAGGGTCCAGTGTCAGGCAACCTGACCTCAGCTGGGGGGGGCACTTACACACAGCTGTCCCCACCCCTCTCTCTATCTGCCCTTCCAAGCCCCCTGCCCCCCAGCACTCACTCACCTCTGTCCCGACCTGCCTTGTTGGGCATCCCCGTGTTGGCTTCTCCACCTCCAGAAAATGACACCATTTACTGGGTGGACATGGGCCTCAGCACCATCAGCCGAGCTAAGCGAGATCAGACGTGGCGCGAGGATGTGGTGACCAATGGCATTGGGCGTGTGGAGGGCATTGCAGTGGACTGGATTGCAGGTGAGCCATGACGGAGCCTGGGGCTCCAGGTGAGGCAGAGGATGGGGGGAAGTGGGTGCAGAAGGAGGGATCTGAGGAGAGGGGGCAGGCAGGACCAGATAGGGGAGCAGCAGCGGCAGCTGGGGGCTGGGAGGGGACCAGGTATGTGCGTCCCCACCCCACCCACTGGGCGCCCACCTACTCCTTCCTCAGGCAACATCTATTGGACTGACCAGGGCTTTGACGTCATCGAGGTCGCCCGGCTCAATGGCTCTTTCCGCTACGTGGTCATCTCCCAGGGTCTGGACAAGCCCCGGGCCATCACTGTTCACCCGGAGAAGGGGTGAGGAGCTGGACAGCCTGGCCAGTCCCCATGCCTGGCTCTGGCCTGGCCCAGTCACTCTGGCCACAGCCCACACTGACAGGGGTCTCTCTCCCCCATGTTCTGAGGACCGAGCCCCATGTCTCCCTCCGCCCCACAGGTACTTATTCTGGACTGAGTGGGGCCAGTACCCGCGTATTGAGCGGTCTCGGCTGGATGGCACCGAGCGGGTGGTCCTGGTTAATGTCAGCATCAGCTGGCCCAACGGCATCTCGGTGGACTACCAGGTTCGGACATCGGCTCGGCCCAGTGGTCGAGGGGTAGACCCCGTGCTCTGGGGGGAAGCTCCCCTGACCCCGTGCCCTGCCCACTGTGAGTTTCCCTGCAGTGGCTCCCCATTGGGTAGGAAGATGTGGACACAAGGAGCCATGGGGCCGTCTGGCCCAGCCCCCATCCAGAGTAGGACTCCTACTGCCCCAGAGATGGTGGAGGATGGTCCCTCAGGAGTGGGGTCTGGGGGGCACTCTGGAGGTCGGCAGGTCAGAGATCGGGAGGAGGTAGAGGAAGGGGGAGGGGTGAGTGGGGGCAAGGGGCCCTGGAAGTGAGGTGGGTGCCTCCGGCCTGTAGGATGGGAAGCTGTACTGGTGTGACGCCCGGACAGACAAGATCGAGCGGATTGACCTGGAGACAGGAGAGAACCGCGAGGTGGTTCTGTCCAGCAACAACATGGACATGTTCTCCGTGTCTGTGTTTGAGGATTTCATCTACTGGAGTGACAGGTGAGGGCTTCCGTCCGCCTTCCCCTCTGCTCTCTGTCCCCTCCCTCCGGGCCCCAGCCCACATCCTGCTCACGGCCCCTCCCTTCCCCCAGGACTCACGCCAATGGCTCCATCAAACGTGGGAGCAAAGACAATGCCACCGACTCTGTGCCCCTGCGGACAGGCATCGGCGTCCAGCTCAAAGACATCAAAGTCTTCAACCGGGACCGGCAGAAAGGTGAGGCCAGGCTCCAGGCGTGGTGGGAGAAGCCAGAAGGGCCCTGGCCTGTGAGTGCGCGCCCCAGAGAACCCAGAGCGAGGGGCTGGGGGAGAAATAAGACCCAAAGGGGTACTTTCCTGCGGCCCAAGGGACCCAAGGGGCGAGCAGGAGCTGAGGAGCCCTAGGACTGACCTGGTGCTTGCTGTAGGGCCCTGGAGGGTTGTCTGAACTGGGGATCCCGAGGCAGAGCAGGGCGCCACCCAGCCAAGATGACAGAACACCAGTGAGTCTTTCCCCAAGGCAGGGCTGCCCTCTGTAACCCCTCCTTCCCCTGTGCCCCCCACCCAGGCACCAACATATGTGCAGCGGCCAATGGTGGGTGCCAGCAGCTGTGCCTGTACCGGGGCAACGGGCAGCGGGCCTGCGCCTGTGCCCACGGGATGCTGGCGGAAGACGGGGCGTCGTGCCGCGAGTACGCCGGCTACCTGCTCTACTCGGAGCGTACCATCCTCAAGAGCATCCACCTGTCGGATGAGCGCAACCTCAACGCGCCCGTGCAGCCCTTCGAGGACCCTGAGCACATGAAGAACGTCATTGCCCTGGCCTTTGACTACCGAGCGGGCACCTCCCCGGGCACCCCCAACCGCATCTTCTTCAGCGACATCCACTTCGGGAACATCCAGCAGATCAACGATGATGGCACAGGGAGGGTCACCATCGTGGAGAGTAAGCCCGGCTCCGAGTCTTCCTAGGGAGGGGTGCGGGGTGCGGGAGGAGCAGCGTGGACTCAGGGCAGAAGAACAGGCAGACCTCAGCCAGCCGCCCCTGCCCCGTGTGAGTCGCACCTGCCTCGGTGTCCCTGCTAGCCTTGACAGGCTGCCAGCGGATCACGCTGTGCCCGCTGTAGTTCCTGGAATGTTTCTTCTCCTTTGGACACAGCCTTGGCCCCCTTCTACCTCCCCCCCTGGCCCTGGTTCGCCCCCAGGCCGCACAGAAATAGCCCAGCTGTCCTCTGTGCGTCCAGCGCTCATGGCACAGGCTGTGGGGCTGGGCCAGGCTCATGCCCGGGCACAGGGTTCCCGTCGTCTGGGCAAGCTGCCTGTGCTCTCCAGGCCTCAATCCCTTGTCTGTGTAGAGACAGGAGCACCTGAGGCAGCAGGTTGGGAGGCTTAGCGCGGCGCAGGACGTGGTGCCCATTGCACAAAGGGTGGTGGGCGCCACAGCTGTCGTCCTAGGACAGCCTTCCAGCTGTTTGAAAACTGTATTTCGTTCCTCTGCGATCTTGTCTTCTCCAGGCTGGGGCCCCACCCACCCCCAGGTCCTTTGACTCATTCGTTTGTTCGTTTATTCATTTGTTTGTTTACTCATTCATCCCATCCATAAAGACTTGCCAGACAGTGAACTGGGTGTCGGGTATACAGTCGTGATAAGAACAGACCTGTGCTTTCAGCCTCCTCTGGAAACTTTCTGCTTCACATAGTCCAGTCCACATGTCTGTCTAAAAATGTAGTATCCAAAACGGAACTCGATACTCTGCGGTCTGGGCTCGGGAGAGACTGGCAGAGCGCTCCCTTCCTTCGGCCATTGTTCAGGCTACAATGCGGCCATTAACGCAGCCTCTGGCAACCACGCTGTCCTACAGCGTGAAGCCACTGACACCCCCGAAGTCTTTTTCTCTTAAAGACTAGTGCACTGTCTCTCTCTCATTGTGCACTTAAATCTTTAACCTGAGCCCTGGTTAGTGTGGCTCAGTGGATTGAGCGCTGGCCTGTGAATCAAAAGGTCTCCGGTTCAATTCACGGTCAGGGCACAGGCCTGGGTTACGGGCTAGGTCCCCAGTTGGGGGCATGGGAGAGGCAACCAATTGCATGTCAATGTTTCTCTCCCCTCTCTTTCTCCCTCCCTTCTCTCTCTAAAAATAAATAAAGTCTTTTAAAAAAATTATTTTTTTAATTCTTTCACCTGAGTTTAAGATGTCTACAAAAAAATCTAGTTCAGGGTCTTTTTTAATTAAGAAGCTCCCCAGTACAGCCCAAGTAGGATCTGATTTACAGAAACCCAGTTCGCACCCAACGTGGCAGAGCTCGAGCTCCAGGAGCTCTGACTGCAGCCTGAAGCCAGACGTGCCCAGCAGGGGGAGGCGCAGGGAGAAGGGTCTGGCAGACAGATGCCCGTGCATCGTTCGGGTGGGAAACAACGATCCCGTAGGGTTTGGGGGCACCAGGGGCTGTGCCCCCACAAGCTCCCCAGGTCCTACACATCTCTTCCAACATGTGCCAGGGACGTGGGTGCCCCAGCCTGTCCCCCTTAGCCCGGCTCTCTGGCCCTATCCCAACTCATGGCTCTTCCTTTCTCCTCGTAGACGTGGGCTCCGTGGAAGGCCTGGCCTATCACCGTGGCTGGGACACTCTCTACTGGACAAGCTACACAACGTCCACCATCACCCGCCACACGGTGGACCAGACCCGCACAGGGGCCTTCGAGCGGGAGACGGTCATCACCATGTCGGGAGACGACCACCCGAGGGCCTTTGTGCTGGACGAGTGCCAGAAGTGAGTTCCGGGGCATGAGGAGGGCAGCTCGCAGAGGGGCAGAAACTGCCCCACGCAGACCTGGGCAGGCGGTGCAGAAGAGGCTGGCTCTAACCTGAGCTCAGCCACTTCCTAGCTGTGTGGACTTAGACCAGCTATATGACCTCTCTGAGCTCCAGTTTCCTCCTCTGTCATATGAGGATGATAATGTCTCAGGGGCCTGCACCTCGGGGGATCAGAACGGGGGCTGTGGAGGGCCAGTAACTTGCTGATTGTTTGATTCATTCATCAGAGAGCCATGATCGAGTCATGCAGTTGGTCCTATGTGTTTCTCGGACTCCAAGCTTCAGGCAAAGGCTGTTCGCTGAACACTTGTTGTGTGGACACCTTGACTTGGGCCTGTTCAAGCCCTCTGGCCGGGGAGAGAAACCCTATCAGTGGGAAGCGCTGACCAGCAGCTCGGTGCTGCCGTGGTGACTGAGAGGCGTGGTGGAGGCGTCAGGCTGGCACAGGGCCTAGGGGTGGAAAGACCAGGGAAGGGCAGAACAGACAGGGGGTGCTCTGAGACAGAGCGACAGGAGGGGGAGCTCCAGGCAGAGAGGGACCATAAGGGTCTTTCCACACCTGATCAAAAAGTGGAGCCCGGCTGGTATAGCTCGGTGGATTGAGCGCGGGCTGGGAACCAGAGGGTCCCGGTTCGATTCCCAGTTGGGGCACATGCCTGGGTTGCGGGCCAGGTCCCCAGTGAGGGCCATGTGAGAGGCAACCATACATTGCTCTTTCTCCCTCCCTTCTCCTCTCTCTAAAAATAAATAAATAAAATCTTAAAAAAAAAAAAAAATCCCAGTGGAGCCCTGACCAGTGTGACTCGGCTGGGCTTCGCGCCTCGAAGTGAGAAGCTGACGGGTTTGATTCCCAGTCAGGGCGCACACCTGGGTTGCGGGTCCAGTCTGCAGTTGGGGCACCTACGTAAGGCAGCTCTTTCTTACATCAATGTTTTCATCCCTCCTTCCTCCTTCCTTTCCCCCCTCTCTAAAAAATAGATAAATAAAATCTTAAAAGGAAATTGTTCCCATGGGGCGGGGCGGGCGGTGCAGGCCTGAGGATGGCCCAGAAGGCTGGGCCGAGGTTGCAAAGAAGCCCAGAACGCAGGCCCTGCCAGCCCGCCGGCCAAAGACAGCTCGTGGCCAGAGTATCGGGGGCAGAGGGAGGAGCCGCACAGAGGCACAGGGGGAGGAGGATGGCGGGTCCTCAGCAAACTGGAGACGGGACTGGCTGCTGTGCATCTTGGTGGCTCTCAAACTGCAGGAGGCACAGGCTGGCCTGGGGGTCGCTGGTTCCCTGGCCCCACCCCAGGCCTAAGCACATCAGTCCCTGGGACTGAAGACCTGGAATTATGATCCAGTGCAGGTGGTGTGAGGACCACACTGTCACACCCACTGGAGTGCTGCACCAGCCCTGAAGTCTTCCACGCCCATCTCTGGGGCCTTACCACCCTGGACAGGAGCACGCGGGGCCAGCCGGTCCACCGCCTTCTCTGCTGAAAGCAGGCCAAGAGGCTCGTTCAAGGGCAGAGCTGGGGGTCAAACCCCAAATGCACAAAAGCCTGAAATTATGGAGAAGGTGATTCAGAGGACTTCTTGAGGGCAGAGTCCATGCCTCCCTAGGACCTAGGACAAAATAGACACTCAACAGGGGTCTCCTGGATGCAAGGAGAAGAGAGCATCAATACAATAATAGAAAACAGTCACAGAGCATTTACTGGCTGTCTCTAAGATGAGTATTAACTCATTCAGTCCTCAAACCACCCTATGGGGTGGGCAGCAGTGTCTCGACATCACAGAGGAGGAAACCGAGCAACTGAGAGGCTGGGTCCCCAGGTGGCCAGTGGAGGAGCTGGGACAGGAACCCCAGAGCCTCACTGTGTGGCTGCGCGACTGCACTGTCTCAGTGAAGGCAGACGCCACGGAACCTGTGCAAGCACGGAATGTGGCAGCTGGACCCTCTCCAGGCACCAGAACTGGCCTTTGGCCCTGGCTGGTGTGGCTCAGTGGATTGAATGCCAGCCTGTGAACCCAAGGGTCACTGGTTTGATTCCCAGTCAGGGCACATGCCTGGGTTGTGCACCAGGTCCCCAGCAGGGGGGTGCCCGAGAGGCAACCATACATTGATGTTTCTCTCCCTCTCTTCCTCCTTCCGTTCTGTCTCTAAAAATAAGTAAAATCTGCCAGGCTGGTGTAGCTCAGTGGATTGAGCGCGGGCTGGGAACCAAAGGATTCCGGTTCGATTCCCAGTAGGGGCACATGCCTGGGTTACGGGCCAGGTCCCCAGTGAGGGCCATGTGAGAGGCAACCATACATTGCTTTCTTCCTCTCTTTCTCTCTCCCTTCTCCTCTCTCTAAAAATAAATAAATAAAATATTTTAAAATAAATAAATAAATAAAAATAAGTGAAATCTTAAAAAAAAAAAAAAAGCTTGCCTTTGGACCTGGGGTCCCGTTCACACCCTGGGCGACCCCTGGGTTCAGATCATCTGCAAGTCCTGGCCTGGGCCCTCCATGCGGACCCCTTGGCTTTGACCCCTGTTCCATGTGTCCCTCTCCTTCCCTAGCCTGATGTTCTGGACCAACTGGAACGAACAGCACCCCAGCATCATGCGAGCGGCCCTGTCGGGAGCCAACGCCCTGACTCTCATCGAGAAGGACATCCGCACGCCCAACGGCCTGGCCATCGACCACCGTGCCGAGAAACTCTACTTCTCCGACGCCACCCTGGACAAGATCGAGCGGTGCGAGTATGATGGCTCCCACCGCTATGTGAGTCTCCAGGGCAGGCGGGACGCGGCACCGGGGGGCAGGGTCTGGGGGTAGTTGGTCAGCCAAGGAGGAGACCAGCTAAGCAGAGTAGCAGGAAGGGAGGCCACATGGTAGGAAGAACCAGGAACACCCGAGGAGTCCCGTCCAGGCCCTGACGCTGCCGCTCAGCTGTGTGGCCCTGTGCAATTCTCCCCTTCCAGGCTCCACTTCCGCATCAGTTAAGCGAGGGGCGTGGCAAGATGCCTCTGCAGGTCCTGCCCGTTCCGAGACTGGGTCTGGGGGCCTGGGCCGGGGAGCCAGCTGCGGCGGGTGGAGGCAGGGTGAGAGGCCCAAGCGACACCTGCGACGGTGAAGGCACTGTTTCCACAGGTGATCCTGAAATCGGAACCAGTCCACCCCTTCGGGCTGGCCGTGTACGGGGAGCACATCTTCTGGACCGACTGGGTGCGGCGGGCTGTGCAGCGGGCCAACAAGTATGTGGGCAGTGACATGAAGATGCTGCGCGTGGACATCCCCCAGCAGCCCATGGGCATCATCGCCGTGGCCAATGACACCAACAGCTGTGAGTGGGGCCGCTGCCTCCAGCCTCGACGTCCTGCCCAGCATGCAGGCGCGCACACACGCACACTCACGCTCATACCACCCTCTGGTCTCATCTGAGTCTGTGGACATCTCTTCACACACTCTCGTCACTCCTCCTCCCCAGAACCACGTATTCCACAGAAGCTGATCACACACTCGCAGCCCAGACTGCGCCTGCACCACCCTCTGCGTCACATGCAGACTCATCCCCTCACTGGGCCTGGCTGACTGTCCCCTGTGCAGGCCTGCAGCTTTCCCAGCCTCTCACACAGGCCCCAGGACCCCGCCACCACACACGGGATCTGACGGCTCTGTAGACGTTACTCGCCGCACCTAGAATTCCGTATCACTCCGCCTCAGGCGCCCCAAACTCCCCGGACCCGGCCCTCCACCACTGCCGGTCATGGCCAGTGCCTGGAAGCTCCGCGAAGCCGGGGCAGTGGGCGTGGCATTCCGTCTGCGCCCAGCAGACAGCTCTCTCAGCTCGGTCCTCCCTCCCTGCCCCAGGTGAACTCTCCCCCTGCCGCCTCAACAACGAGGGCTGCCAGGACCTGTGTCTGCTCACCCACCAAGGCCACGTCAACTGCTCCTGCCGAGGGGGCCGCATCCTCCAGGAGGACTTCACCTGCCGGGGTGAGACAGGGAGTGAGGGAGGAGGGCGCCAGCGGGGGACCCTGGGCGCACACTGGGCACCAGCTCCTCCCCAGCAGCCCAGCCCCCTGAACCTTTCACCAAGGAGAAACTGAGGATGACCGCAGTTCTGGTGGGGACAGAGGGACATAGGCACTTGGGGCCCCAGGGCGCTGGCTCACGAAGCTCCTCCGCCTCCCTCCCTAGCCGTGAATTCCTCTTGCCGAGCGCAAGATGAATTCGAGTGCGCCAACGGCGAGTGCATCAACTTCAGCCTGACGTGCGATGGCGTCTCCCACTGCAAGGACAAGTCGGACGAGAAGCCGTCCTACTGCAGTAAGGAGCCACCTCCTGCAGCCCTGGGCAGGGCAGGGCAGGGCTGAGAGGAGCAAAAGCTTCATGACCCAGCGCCATGGCCTAGAAGGAGTTCTGGGAGCTCATGGAGGGCAGAGCCATCGCGAGCCCTGTGCCAGGCCTGGAGCAGGGGCTACATACACAGTTTCTCGAGGGAAAGGGTGCATGACATCCGGTCAGACGCAGATGCAGCCCCTCCGCTGTAGCTGCTGCTGACTCGTGTCCCGCCTCCCACCCGCAGACTCCCGCCGCTGCAAGAAGACTTTTCGCCAGTGCAACAATGGACGCTGTGTGTCCAACATGCTGTGGTGCAATGGAGTGGATGACTGTGGGGACGGCTCCGACGAGATTCCCTGCAACAGTGAGTGGGGCGCTGCCGGCCTCTGACCCTCCACCTCTGCCCCACCCCCACCTGGCCGAGCTTCGGGCCCCAGGCACCGAGGGGTCTGGTTCAGGGCACTCTGTGGCGGGCTGTGGGCCAGGCGCTCTGGCTGGGCTGTCCTGGACCCCGTGGGCAGGACCCAGTGTGATGGTGCCTGGTGGGCACTGTTGTAGAGACGGCCTGCAGTGCGGGCGAGTTCCGCTGCCGGGACGGCACGTGCATTGGGAACTCCAGTCGCTGCAACCAGTTCGTGGACTGTGATGATGCCTCGGACGAGATGAACTGCAGTGAGTGCGCCCCTCTCTGCCTGCCTGTTCCCACCCCTGTCCCTTTCCAGGCTCGAGCTCCCGGGAATTCGGGGGGGGGGGGGCAGTGAGTGGAAGGTGTGGACAGCACCCCACCTGAAGGACACTGTTCAACTTTCCAAAACACACCAAGACCCCGTGTGGCCAGCAGCGGCCTGGGATGGTGTTTCGAGGGAACTGGCGTCATCCCTCATCCCCGCCCCTCACCAGGTGCCACCGACTGCAGCAGCTACTTCCGCCTGGGGGTGAAGGGCGTGCGCTTCCAGCCCTGTGAGCGGACCTCCCTCTGCTACGCGCCCAGCTGGGTGTGCGACGGTGCTAACGACTGTGGGGACTACAGCGACGAGCGAGACTGCCCAGGTGCGACAGCGGTCAGGCGCACGGTGGGCAGCGGGCTCTCGGAGGGAGCGGCGCCCTCATGCCTCTCTCACCCCAGGTGTGAAGCGCCCCAGATGCCCTCTGAATTACTTTGCCTGCCCCAGTGGGCGCTGCATCCCCATGAGCTGGACGTGTGATAAGGAGGACGACTGTGAAGATGGAGAGGATGAGACCCACTGCAGTGAGTGACCAGAGAGCAGGGTGCCCAGTGACTGCAGCAGGGTGCCCAGAGGACCCACCAGGGATCAGAGCTTCCCCAGAGCCCCTGAAACCCTGTCCAGGCCCCACCTCTCAGCTCCCACCAGAAAATGCCCTCCTGGGAAGAGGGCACCCAGGGCCTTCCCCGCAGGGCCCCCACCCAGACCCTCAGGAGAGAGAGGTCGTCTCCCTAGCTCCTGTTGAGCCCCACAGAGGGGTGCTGTGGCCCCTCTCCCATCCACCCCATGGCACCTGCCTGCCCAGCTGCGTGACCTACCGTCCCCTCCCCTGTCTAACTGTGGCCTCCGACCACCCCAGACAAGTTCTGCTCCGAGGCCCAGTTTGAGTGCCAGAACCATCGCTGCATCTCCAGGCAGTGGCTGTGTGACGGCAGCGACGACTGTGGGGATGGCTCCGACGAGGCGGCTCACTGCGGTGAGGGGCCGGGTGCTGGCTGCGGGGGTGCCTGGGAGGGACAGATCCCCCACCTCCCACCCGCCCCGCACACACGGCCTCTCACAGGAGGGACAGCGCAGCAGTGGAGACAGCCGCCAGCTCCCTGAGTCAGCAGCTCCCTGTTCCCTCCACAGAAGGCAAGACATGTGGCCCCAACTCCTTCTCCTGCCCGGGCACCCACGTGTGCGTCCCTGAGCGCTGGCTCTGTGATGGAGACAAGGACTGCGCGGACGGCGCGGATGAGAGCGTCACGGCCGGCTGCTGTGAGTGAGGAGTGGGGTGGACAGCAAGTAGCACAGTCTCACTTTGCACAAGGGGAAACTGAGGCCAAGAAGAGGAAGTGCTTCGGCAGGGGTCCCCTGGGTGGTTAGTGGCAGAGCCCTATCTCCAGCTCAGGTGCCGGACCCGTGTCCAGGGCTCTGCCCGTTCTACCACTTGGGCAGCAGGGAGGTCCGGGAGGTGACGGTCAGCGGCTGGTGGGAGGGGACTGAGGCGCCGTACCCACCTCTGTCCACAGTGTACAACAGCACCTGCGACGACCGCGAGTTCATGTGCCAGAACCGCCAGTGCATCCCCAAGCACTTTGTGTGCGACCACGACCGAGACTGCGCGGACGGCTCCGACGAGTCCCCCGAGTGTGGTGAGCCCGGGGCCGCGGGGGGCGCAGGCCCTGCCCTCTCCATGACGGGCTCCCGCCTCACCCGCCCCTGCTCCCCCAGAGTACCCGACCTGCGGCCCCAATGAGTTCCGCTGCGCCAACGGGCGCTGCCTGAGCTCCCGCCAGTGGGAGTGCGACGGGGAGAACGACTGCCACGACCAGAGCGACGAGGCCCCCGCGAACCCGCACTGCACCAGCCCAGGTGGGCCGCCCCCGGCTCCCCGCTCCGCCTCGCCGCCCACGCCTGTTCCCAGGACCCCGCTGACCCCCGCCTCTGCCCCTCCCCAGAGCACAAGTGCTACGCCCCTTCGCAGTTCCTGTGCAGCAGCGGACGCTGCGTGGCTGAGGCGCTGCTTTGCAACGGCCAGGACGACTGCGGCGACGGCTCGGACGAGCGAGGCTGCCACGTCAACGAGTGTCTCAACCCCAAGCTCAGCGGCTGCAGCCAGGAGTGCGAGGACCTCAAGATCGGCTTCAAGGTGTGCCCCGCCCCCATTCATTCATTCATTCACTCATTTGTTCCACGAGGGCCCAGACAGCACCTGCTGTGCCAGGCAGCGTTCCAGGCAGCGGGGCCAGCAGTGAACAAAACAGGACTCTGCTTGGGTGGGTTCCGCATCCGCTCGGAAGGAGCAGCCGGCAGGCTTTGCTGGCGCGTGAGGGGAGGGCTGTGGGAGACCCGAGGGCGTGTGGATGTCGAGTAGGTGATGTACGGGGCTGAAGTTCCACGGAGGGGCCAGACAGGAGAGCGAAACCTGGGAGTTACCACCACAGGGACGACGTTGAAGTCCCTGAGTCTGGACCCCCGAGGGAGTGAGTGTAGATGGAAAAGCAGGGAAGCCCAAGTCCTGAACCCCGTGCGCAGCCACCCCAAGTGTGGGACGGGAGGGGCGCCGGCCCAGGCATCCGAGAAGGGGCAGCAGCTGTGCTGGAGAACAGTGAAGAACGCTGGAGAGGAGCATGGTCAGCTGTCAGATGATGCCCAGGGGTCACGTGAGATGAGGCCTGAGCACCGCCCTGTGGACGTGGTAACCCAGTGGCTGTTGGGACTCACTCCAGTGTTGGTGGGGTGATGGCCAGCTGACTGGCATGATCGACTCCGCCCCTGTGTGCCACCTGCCTCCCCTGGCAAGTCTGGGCTTTCCTGGTGGTGGGAACCAGAGTCCCACAAGGGCTTCCGACGCCAGGTCCTGGGGGTGGGAGGCCATCAGATCCGGCGAGGCCCCAACCCCTGCCCGGTCCCCAGCCAAGGCTCCCTGTGCCCGCAGTGCCGCTGCCGCCCTGGCTTCCGGCTGAAGGATGACGGCCGCACGTGTGCCGACGTGGACGAGTGCAGCACCACCTTCCCCTGCAGCCAGCTGTGCATCAACACCCACGGCAGCTACAAGTGCCTGTGTGTGGAGGGCTACGCCCCCCGCAGCGGCGACCCCCACAGCTGCAAGGCTGTGACCGGTGAGATGGGGCATGGAGAGCCTGAGACGTGGCCTCGGAAGCTGGGCACTGCAGAGGCAGGGCTCCCACAGCAGAGCTCATGACAGGCTGGGGGCCTGGGGAGCTAGAACGTGCCCCCCAGCTAGTGACTGAGCCAGGATCCTCTGTCTTCAGACGAGGAGCCGTTTCTGATCTTCGCCAACCGGTACTACCTGCGCAAGCTCAACCTGGACGGCTCCAACTACACGCTGCTCAAGCAGGTAGCAGACCCAGCTTCCCTGCCCCCCACCTCCACCCCCACCCCGCTGGGCCCGTGTCTTCACACCACACGGCCAGCCGCCCTGTCCTGGCTCTGCAGCAGACCTGTCCCCACCCCTCAATCCAGGGCCTGAACAACGCCGTCGCCTTGGACTTCGACTACCGAGAGCAGATGATCTACTGGACGGACGTGACAACTCAGGGCAGCATGATCCGCAGGATGCACCTCAACGGGAGCAGCGTGCAGGTGAGGCCCCCAGCCCACTAGTGCCGCACGGAGACCCAGCCCCCCGCCCGCCCCAAGGGCGCTCTCTGTTTCCAGGCCAACTCCCTTGCTCCCCACCCACCTGCCCCAGTTATTTCCCTGCCCCCTTCCTTGCTGAGTCACACTGCATGATTCTGCCTGTCCTCGCCTCCCCCTCCCCTCTCAGCCCAAAGAAAGGTCTATGAGATTCCTCTTGCTCTTTCCCTAATTCTCAATTTTAATTTAATTCTAATTTTAATTCTCAAATTCTTAATTTTCCCTAAATTTCTCTTTATGTCTGACCTCTCTTAAGTTGGTGCTCCCAGACCCTGGCTGGTGTGGCTCAGTGGATTGGGC